>JABUQX010143241.1:40000-42334 GCA_015478945.1 Trachelipus rathkii | reverse complement strand
ATTACTCCATTCTTATAAAGAATGGTAAAAATACTAAATTAATTACGAAAAGTGGATCCTCACTAAAAATATGACTAAAAGCATTCCTAATGGTAATAATGTAGCTTAACCTTTTCTTATGTCTGGATTCATCTGTGATAATATCCCCCTTATTAAGATGAAGAAACGGATCCTGAGGATACTTCTTTCCTTCATCTCAACCCACAGATGAATTCTACGTCTTCTCATCCTGAAACTCCTGTGTCCTAGGAATTCAATATTCTTCGTTCCAAACTTACATTTCGATGATCTTACCGTGAAGCCTGATTCCCTCAATCGTCTCATCAATTCTTCTATTTCCTGGAGGTATTCTTTCAAACTCTCGGTATACACCATCACGTCGTCAATGTAACTTTCCGTATTCCGCATTCCCTTGAGCACTTTCCTCATGGCTCTTACAAGTGTCGCCCCCGAATTCACCAATAACGGCATCTTCAGTAACTCGTAATGGCCATCTTGTGTATCGAGCGCCGTCTTCTCTATATCATCTTCATCCATCGGTATTTGCCAATACCCTTTGCTGAGATCCACTTTCGAGAAATATTTTGCTTTCCCGATCTTAGCAAATAACTCTTCTGTTGTAATCATCGGCTCGGGATCGAATACTGTTATCCTATTTAATTTTCTGTAATCTGCACAAATACGATTACTTCCGTCTTTCTTTTTAACAATCACAATGGGGGAGGCGTATGCTGACGTTGATTCTTTAATAATCCCTATTTCCAACATTTTATTTATCTCTGTTCTCAATTCTTCTCTTAATGCGTGCGGAATGGGATATGCTTTTGATCTCACTGGTTCTCCTCTTTCTTCAGCGACGATGAACGGTCCTTTCCATTGCTTATATAATTTGTTGCTTTCGGTCGGTAATAGTATAAGTACCTTTTCCCCCTTCTTGAACTTTCGATCCTTCGCTTTCCGATCATAATAATGTTTATGTCTAATTTGAGCCCTTTTTAACTTCTCCTGAGCTATTTTCATTGTTTCCTTCAACTTTTCGCGCACTTCGAATGCGTACTGGTAACTATTCTTTACTTCATCTTCACAAATTTCTTCTGTCCATAACTCTTTCAAAATTTGTAGTGGTCCCCTCATTGTCCTTCCATATAGTAGTTCAAATGGCGCGAATCCCGTACCTTCTTGTGGTACTTCTCTATAAGCAATTAATAATGGTCCTAGGTACTTCGGCCATTCCCTTTTTCGTTCATGACATACGTTGCATGAATGGCAATACCGCGTTATATCGTCCGTCATCTTCGGCCAATAAAAATAATTCAACAGTTTTCCTCGCGTCTTATTTATACCAAGATGTCCTCCCAGCGTAGATTCGTGCGCGACTCTCATTAACTCGGTTCTGAGCCGTTTCGGGGCTACTAATCTTTTTATTATTTCCCGGTCTTTTTTCTCCATTCCATATAATAATCCCCGATATATATCGTATTCACCAGTACAGCCATCACGTGTCTTCTGACCTTGTTCCATATACCGATTTAACGACACGTCTTCCGTTTTATCATTTCGAAGAGCTCTTGATCGTCGAATGTGGGCCCACTTCAAAGCTTTATGTCGGTGGACCATCTTCTCCTTTAAACAACATCTTTTCTCTTCCGATAAAACGTTCTCTCCATCACATGATTCATCATTTTTATTTTCCACATCTTTCCCAATCGTCAATTCTTTTGATATATCATATTTTAAAGCAGAAATCTGCGACGCATAATCTTCATCCAACGATCGTAGTATCTGCATCTCATTTTCTAAATTATCTAAACGATTTTCGTTCATCACTAACTTCTTTCGCGAATTCTTAAAGTCCGCTTCTTCAGTGACATCTTTTCCTCTACTGCCATGGTTACGACCACGTTCTCTCATTCTTCTGTGGGCTCCAAGATTTCCGTCAACTACGTTAGAGGTGACTCTGTCGAACTCCGACCCTTTCTCTTGCAATTTCTTTTTACAACACTTTCCGTCGGTTGTCTTAACATCACGCCACACGTGGGCAGAATCTCCTGTAACTAAGGGAGTTGCAAAGTGCTGGGTCTTTTCATTAAATTTCGAACTCAAATCAGATTCGTTCCAATCCAGGACAACTTCTGTCGAATCAATTCTTGGTTCTTTCTTCGTTTCTAATTCTTCAATGTCTGGTTTAGAACCTTCTGAGTAATCTGTTGACCAAATAGGAGACAGTGTCCGTTCGACTCCACATTGATCCTCTATTTTTGGAGGTTCGTCCTCTCCCGTTAAATTTTCTAATTCGGTTCCCAACGCTGCCGATTCAGCTTTTCCCTCGACTGT
>JABUQX010143241.1:0-10000 GCA_015478945.1 Trachelipus rathkii | reverse complement strand
AGTGTTTCCTTTTTAGCATGAAAATAAGAATTTAATATTTCTTTTTTTCTTTCTTAAAATCAGTTATAATATCTTCTATCAATTGATGTTTTTGACGTGAAACTTTTCCCCCGCGAATGCCTAGTTAACATAGCCCATTTAATCTTTCGTTGGAAATAGTTGACCTTTGCCACGTTTTAACATGTCGTAAGGTACTAAACGACCTTTCAATTGCACAAGTAGTTGATGGAAGTGTGAGAAGTACTTTGATAGCTTGTGGAACTGTTGGGAAAAATGTACAATGATTTTGTAGTAATGTGCTGTAACTCATTTTCTCATCTATTTGTTCCCTATCTGATTCATTCCAGAAATTAAACAAAGATTCTGCTTCACCAATTAGGTTGTCAATATTATATTCAGTTATAATGAGTTCAATTTTTTTTAAATATTCGGATTTGGTTAATTTTCTTGTTCTAACTGGGTGCAAAATGCAAGGAAAGGTCGATGTTATATTGTGTTCCGAAAATTTGAAACTCAGAGATAAAATGAGAGAATCAAGGTAAAGTATAAATAGTGCAACTCTGAAGCAATCCTCAGTAGAACTTTTTGATGTCCCTGAGGCTGGAATTCTTTTGGATACTGTACGTGGTAATGAAAAATCTTGGCAAAAATTCTTAGATTTTTAAAAAATTCCTTTAAAAGAGACTGCATTATTTTCATTTCCATCAGTTTTTAAAATATTTAAAAGTTTTTCTATGTGACAATGAACCTCATCAAAATTTATTACTTTAGTTTGATGAATATTTCCTATAGGCTCCAAATATGAACTATATTTCGTCATGATTATTAAACAGATGAGAAATGCAGGACTTCCTGCTGCTGATGAAAGCTGACATGCTGCAGTTCGTGTGGCTTGCGTTACATCTGGATCAGATGAGAGATTTTTAATGATAATTTTATTTGGCTAAAATGTTTCTTAAAATATCCTAGTTGATTTGTACTTGGCAGACCATCGTGTTTCGCATAACAATAGTATATTAGCCACCAAATTTCTGCGAGACATACTTTCACGGAAAATTTTTATAAATTATTTTACTATTCCAATAGTGTTTTGAAATTCTGGAACAGTATTTAGGTCATTAATTACTAAATTGAAACGATAGGAACAACAATGAAAAAATTTGGCTTTAGGATACTGATCTCTTATTAACTTTTGAACTCCATTTTCTTTGCCAGCCATGGTGGAGCACCCATCAAACCCAAGTCCAACAAGCTTACTCATATTTAAATTGTAAATATCTCGTGTAGTAGACAATATAGCTCTGGCTATATCTTCAGCTTTAAGTTTTTTTAAGAGGAGTAAAGCCTAGAAATTCTTCACGTACAATGAGATCCTTATCAACGAAACGAACGCCAATTAATAGCTGTTCTGTTCTGGATATGTCTGGCCTCGTCTGCTGAAAGGGAGAAATATTCACAATTGTTTGCTTCATTCAAAATTTGATTACATATCAACTTTCCACAAATAAATATGTTCATTCTGAATCATATGTGATGTGTATTTGGCCTTTACTCCGCTTGATTTCAAATGTTCCACAAGAACATCTCCAGCTTTTACTCTGAATTTGAGCAAATCGGAAAAATTGACGGTATCTGCAGTGCTACCTCTAATAGCGACATCATGAGTGCCACAAAATATTAAAGTAGAAATTATAGGTGCCAATTTTTGCCTATTTTTTTGAATAAATAAGGGCTCAGCAACATGCAGTTGCTCAGTTACACTAGCACGCTTATTTTATATTATTCGTTTTAAATTCCTTGCTGCTACTGAGGCATCTTTATGCCATTCTGAATTTGCATGGACTTTAGCACATGAATGCATGTCTTTATATTTTCGAAATGGTTTTACGATAAATGAGCCAAATATATCTCTTTTGATAGAAGGTCTAAATAAGCCACACAATCTACAAAACGATCCTTTCAATATTTTAGAATACGCTAGCCAAGAATTATGCAGATCTAGCTATTCATAAAGGAAAGAGTTTTTTCCTCTTTAGCATCTTTAAAATTGTACGTAATTGGTGGTTTGTACGGTTTTGTTAATAAGTCAAACTTTAATCTTTAATATTGATTCTAATTATGTAATTTCCAATATCCAGGACATTTTCCTCTTGGTACGCTATATCCCAAGTAACAACACTACTAAATTTAATATCAATAACAGGATTGGCTTCAATACCACTTGAATTATCATCAACATTACTAGAACCAGCACTAAATGGGTTCGTAATTTGTTCAATCACAAGTGAATAACTTTATCAATCCTAGGCCTTTTAATTATAAGCTTATCCATATTTTTCAGTATTACTTTGTCAGATAATAATAATAATATTTTTAACCACCTCCACTACTTCTTTCGGCTTCTCAAGCACACAAGCAGTTACCTCTCTTCCCAGGACTATTTGCAAATTTTTTTTCCCTTTTCCCATTAACAGTTCTCAATATCTCATCGTATAATTCCTATTATGATGTAGAGCAAATAAAAAGCTATTATGCATCTAAAGTCTTAATGCCTCGTTTAAAAAAAATACATACAATTCAGAATTATTTTCAAACGTCTTACGATTCTCTGATTGGGGTAACAACAAATGCATGAATGGAGGTATCATGAGCGACGTTACAAGTGTGGCCAGGGTAGGCATAGCCCTCCCTTACATTTCCAACCACAAAGTATCTCAAGATAAAAAAAAATAGGCTTTTCGTATTAATAATGTAATAATAATAATATGTATATATATAATAATATAATAACAATAATAATATATTCTATAATAATATATAATATGTGTAATAATAATAATATATATATGTATGTATAATAATATATGTAATATATATATAATAATAACATATGTAATATATCAATAATATGTAATAATAATATAATAACCAATAATAATATAATATGTAATATATATAATAATAATAATAATAATAATAATAATATAATAATAATAATAATATATGTAATAATATATAATAATAATAATAATAATAATAATAATAATAATAATAATAATAATATAATAATAATAATAATATATAATATAAATCAATAATAATAATATCAATATAGTTATGCTTAATAATATATATATATATATGTATAATAATAATAATAATAATAATAATAATAATAATAATGTACAACAATAATAATAATACACTAACATTAAAAATAACTGCAATAATATTATATATATATATATATATATATATATATATATATATATATATATATATATATATATATATAATATATATATATATATATATATATATATATATATATATATATATATATATATATATATATATATATATCGTTTAGCCGTGTGATCTTAAAAAAAATTAATTGTGGAAATTTCTCATGAGATTCAAAACCTAGGGGGGGGCCATGGCCCTACCCTGCCCCCTATATATATATATGTATATATATATATACATATATATATATATATATATATATATATATATATATATATACTATATATATATATATAAATATATATATATATATATATATATATATAAATAACAATAATATATATATATATAATATATAAATATATATATATATATATATATACTATATATATATATATATATATATATATATATATATATATATATATATATATATATATATATATATATATATATATATATATATATATATATATATATATATATATATATATATATATATATATATATATATATATATATATATGTATAATATATTTCGAGTTTTAGCCACAATCTATTAATATAATTGTTACCAGGGTGTGGGACGGGGACCCAACTCAAATGCACCCCACCAACCTCTTTCCCCAACCTTCGACCTTAATGAAAGAGATTTTACAATGGATTATATACTTTTTGCACTAGTATTGAAATTCAAATATAGGAAGGTTGTGCTTGAGAAACATCAATTTTTCTGCCTTTTTTGCTGAGTCTGTTTCTCTTTTTATTATATATTAGCCCAGCATCGCTAAATACTCTCTCACTTGGAACACTAGTCAGGGGACAGGCCAAGTATTTCCTTGCAAGTTTACTCAAGCATGCATGGGTAAACATTTGCTTAACTTTCCACCAACTTATAGGATCATCATTTGTATCTAGTCGTTTTTCTTGGTGATAGTTTTCAATCATTTTCACTACATCTTTTGGTAATGCGTGTTTCTTCATTACTATTGGACTGAAATTATACCAGCGAATATGTTATTGATTTACTTCTAGGAGGTGTTGGTTCTGTAGATTTCGTTTTTTCCTTTTAATGGGTAGCGAATTAATAGACTGTTCGGATTGAAGTTTTTCAACTGTAACACAAAGTGACGATTTAACTTGTTCTAATATTGTGTTACAAAAAACTGCCTTTATAACGGGGATCTAGGTAAGTTGCAATAGTATGAAGGTCATTAATTTCCACAGAACCAAAACGTTTTTCTAGCTCTAATTTTATTACATCTTTCATTCTTTTAAACCGTCATCATTTTCATTTGAAGATGGTTCAAAATGCTTCCTTAGCGTTGAGATTAATGGTATTATTCGGAGACAGAAGCTGTAGAGGTGCTGATGTTTTTGGCATCCCTAATCTCATGTGACTCTGTTGACTCAAATTATTATGAACTTCATGCTGCGAAATCATGAGTCTTAATTACACAGTTGATTCGAGTCCCATGTCTCTCATTTAAAGTTTGCGTTCAGATTCATCTTAAGTATTTTTATTATAAAATTCTTTATCAAATCTCGACAATAAACATCCGCGCAACATCCGCAGGGCAAAGCGCGGATGCGGATCTTTAAAAATGTGCGGATGCTCCGCGGATGCGGATGCGGATGTGGATGTTACCTGCATCACTAATATATATATATATATATATATATATATATATATATATATATATATATATATATATATATATATATATATATATATATATATATATATATATATATATATATATATATATATATATATATATATATATTTATATATATATATATATATATAATATATAAAATTAAATATTTTTTGTTAAGTTCTGCATATATATATATATATATATATATATATATATAGGCCAGCATCCCGAAAGCCACATGCATGTAACTTTAAAACTATAACAGCTACAGGAAAATAAATAACATTTTTGATTTCAGCAAGCAATTTCATCGATGAAACTTAAATTTTTTTTTTATTTTATTCTAATATTTATTAATAACACCTTAAATATTAGTATAATCTTAGGTCTGGCAAGCGTATGCTCTCATCAACCTTCCATTCCTGCAGTAATACGAGAGCAAGAGTTGCCAAATAGTGTTTTGTTTTATTTGCTCTGGAGAAAATGTTATTTTTTTCTTTAGTTAAAAAAGAAAAAATTCAACATTTGGCACCTTTGCGCGCTCCCTCGGAGTACTCGAGCTCCTTCGTATTCTCAAAAAACGGTAATTATCATACAAGTTTTCCAACATTTTTAACAATTTAAAATTTTTAAAAAGCGTTATTTTTATTTTATTTTTATTTCATGGTTAAAAATGTCTCCTGATTAATAAAAATATATAATTTGTTTTACTGTAGGTGCTGCCGTTCTCGAGTTACATGATGTCAACTGTAGACACAATAGTTATATATATATATATATATATATATATATATATATATATATATATATATATATATATATATATATATATATATATATATATATATATATATATATAATATATATATATCATATATATAGAAAAAGAGGAATTTTTTTTAAATTAAAGCCTTGTGCCAGATACTAGCGATGGCTTAAGATATGTCCAACGCCACAGCGAAAGATTCACCGGAAATCTGAACACATTGTACCTTAGATTTCTACCTCTTATTCCAGACCATAGTTTCACTACTATACATTAACACCGGTAACAACATGCTCTCAAGACTTAGTCCCTTTACATCCACCAAGGATTTAATTGCACCTTCCACCTTCCTACCATTCACAATTTTCCTACTATATTCTGCATCATCCGTTCCCTTTTCATCCAACAAATATATTAAATATTTAAACTCAAACACTTGTTCCAGTTACTCATTATCTAACATAATTTCGCACAGCAGACTCTCCTCACTCACTACCACAATTTTACTCTTATCTATATTTACTTTCAAACCCCTCCTTTTAAACACCCTGTCAAACCCCTTTACCAATTCTCTCAAACTTTCTTCAGATTCGCCACACAAAACTAAATCATCCGCATACATTCTAACACATTTCCCTGCCACCCCTACCTCTAATTGTTTCCCAACCCCATCCATATACAAATTGAATAACCAAGGAGACATAACACATCCCTCCCTGACTACGTTATTAATGTTAAACCAATCACTTTCAACTCCATTTATTCCTACATACGCTTCACTATCATCATACATATTTACGAGCCTACCACCAACACCATATCTCACTAACATCTGCCACTGGACTTCCATATTAATCCTATCAAACGCCTGTTGCAAATCCATGAAACCTATATATAAATTATTATTCTTCTCTTCTCATTTTCTCAATTATTTGTTTCAATGTAAAAATATGATCCACATATCCTCTTCCACTTCTAAATGGACCTTGTTCTTCACCAACCGCTCCCTCAGTCACTAGACGTATTCTTTCAACCAAAATACCAGCATATATCTTCCCTACAACACTCAATAAACTAATTCCCCTATAGCTCCTATAGTTCCCCTTATCACCCTCGCCCTTATATAAGGGTACTGTTACTGCTCTCCTCCAATCCCTTGGAACTATAGCCTCCATAAACGCTTTGATACACAACATCCAAGTCTATTCAATCACCATCTGGCCACCGTTCTTGATCATTTCACCAGTAGTTCCATTTATGCTTGCAGATTTCTATTCTTCAACTTTCCCACCCTACCCATTATCTCCTCTTACTAATTATCTCATCCCCAAAATACTTATTTCTAACCCACAAACATTCATTACTGCCAATATTATGCAGATTTTCGAAGTGTTCCCTCCACTCTCTCCTCACATCCATTTCGTCAGCTACGAAATCACCATCACTATTCATTAAGCAGATTCCCCTTATTCTCATTCATAACATTTCGCGCTTCCTATCCCTTTTAAGTCCTATTCATTCTCCTTCAAACTGTTCATTTATATATATATATATATATATATATATATATATAATTTATATATATATATATATATATATATATATATATATATATATATATATATATATATATATATATATATATATATATATATATATATATATATTACAGGGAAACTCCCTTCAGAGTGCAAAATATGATTATGATGACATTACATTGCTTACTCTAGGTAACAATGGTAAACCGTAAATGGGAACAAATTTCTATGTTCTATATAATCAGAAGTTTCCGTCTTATGTTATGTCATTGAAACATAAATTTCTTTCAGACAATATTGTTAACAGTAGATCATAACGAAACCTACAACGGGGGGAAGTTTCTCACCATTTATAAAAAATCAAGGGAAGAAGTTTAAGAAAACATCATGCCATCAAGCATGTCAGGAATCTGACCAGAGCTACCACATGTTTATTCCTGTAGGATAAGGAGATGTGCACGAGCTTGGATCACAATCTAGATTGTGCTTGGATGTTTTGATGAGGGTTTTGAAAGATAAGAGATCGGAAGAGCACTTGCTTTTTATCAGTCCTTATTACCATCTGAAAACCAAGATGATTACATCCCTTACCCTGAAAGTAATTTTCTGAGGAGAGTGTACTGATAATTTATAATTTTATTTTTTTTAATAAAATTGATGCAATAAAGAGTAAAAATATAAAAATTTTGAGAAATGGATCGAAATATATTTTCTTAATTTCTAAATTCCATAATTGCTATATTATTTCTTGAACTATTATTCTATAGCAAGAAAATGTTTATAGCCACCATGGATGTTGTACACATGAATTGTGATCATGTAAGTAATTATTGAAGGACTCTGAAATGTTGAGCTATGATATGCCAAGGGCTTTAAACTTGGAGATTAAGTTAGCCAACATAATTCCATGTGTTTTTAGCGTGATTTGAAAATGCAATTAAATTGTTTGAATATTGTTATGTTTATTACAATATCTGGTGAAAAACCAACATATAAGTAAATAAGTTTATTAAGTAAATGCTCTACCATAATAAACTAAAATCTTATCCTATTGTCATTTCATGTGGAAAACATCAAACTTCAATCCATAAAAGGTATAAAGAATGGACAACAATAATTAAGTAATCCAAAATGTAAAAATATATTTCACAAGGAAATGTTTAAAGGCAATTAAACTTTAGTGTTACAAAGTATTTTTTTCTTCCTCCTGAAAAAAAATCAAAACTCTTTTGGTTTTGCCGATGAACCAATTCTTATATTTGATAAAAGATGTTATTGTCAACTGTTTTAACATAAGCACATTTAAGTATTAAACGAATGTAATTTTTTAAAAATTAGCGATTTTAAAATAGCTTTAAATATACTTTTTTTTTTTGACAGATATCATAAAAATTTAAATCATAATAATTTGAAAGAGCATATTGAAAGTTGTCCTATCTTTTGCTTGTTCCTTTTTTAATTGTCTGTAAACTCGGAACTAGTTTTTCTAGCCTTTCTGTGTCGGTATATTTTTTTTAGTTTAGTGTGTGAATTGACCCAACCTAGGTGAAAAGCCTTTCACTGCCTGTATAGGTTACATATTAAAATTTCATACTGAGGGAAATATGATTATTATTATTATTATTATTATTATTATTATTAATATTATTATTATTATTATTATTATTATTATTATTATTATTATTATTATTATTATTTTATATATATTATATTATTATGTATATTATTTTGCTATATTATTATTATATATATATATTACATATTATTATTATTATTATATATTATTATTATTATTATTATTATATATATATATTATTATTATTATTATTATTACACATATATTATATTATTATACATATTATTATTATTATTATTATTATTATTATTATTATTATTATTATACAGTTCGCCTTTTATTTATTAAATATTTATGCTTGGTGACAATTGATTTTATGTACAGTATATATATATAAATATATATATTATTATATATATATATAAATATTATATATTAATATTATTATTCTTATTATATATATGTAAATAGTTAGTAGATGTTTACATACATATTATTATATATTTCATATATATATATGTTATTATTATATATATATATTATATATATATTATTATTAGATATATATATATATATATATATATATATTATTTTTTCTTTGATGTCCTTTATATGGTTTATACTTGTTACTTGCTTATTACATATGATATTATTATGTGCTGCATATACATCCCTTGAAGAACCCAACACATAATCCACCCCATTCCAAGCCAGGTACAGAAGTGAAATTATTATGCAAACATGTTAAAAGCACCTGAAGTCTACTTTCTACCAATCTCGTAATATATAATCATGGGGATTTAAATTATAAATTTGTATATAATTGAATAAATAAATCAACTACAATTCTCTCTTGAGAGATAACGGTCATATTATACTTCACTATCTACCATTGTCCACGTCCATCAAGTCGACCTGATTTACTGATCAGATCAGTATCGGTATCGTTATCGGCTATTTTTATTATTACATATCGGCTTCTTCTCATATGTAGTGTTTATGCAAGTATTTGTTTGTTTATGTTCTAAATATATCTTTCTTCTTATCTACATTAAAAGGGAAAGGAAACTTGGATCTACTATTCTTGGTTTCATAAATTTATTTACCAGGTTGCCAGAAAAATTCCTAAAGATTAGGTAGCTGTTGGTTGGCAGGAAAAATTCCAAAAGATTAGGTAGCTGTTGGTTGCCAGAAAAAATTTATATAGATTAGG
>JABUQX010143240.1:0-14712 GCA_015478945.1 Trachelipus rathkii | reverse complement strand
TATATAGTTATATATACATATATATATATATGTTAAAGAAAGATATATATATATAAAGTTATATATATATATATATATAGAAATAGAAAAAGATATAGTATATATATGATATATATATATATATATATATATATATATATATATATGTTATATATATTATATATATATGTATATATATATATATATATATATATATATATATATGGTCAACCCTCACGAAAAAAACATATTATAACAAAAACATCTAAAAAAGCTACAGGAGAGGTATGTAAAGAAATTATTAATTAAAATTTATTTTTATCTATAAATTAAAAAAAAAATAATAACGCTTTTGAAAAATTTAAAATTGTTAAATATGTTGGAAAATCTATATGATAATGATCACTTTTTGAGAAGAACGAAGGAGCTGTAGTGCTTCGAGGGAAAGTCAAAGTTGACAAATGTCGATTTTTTTTAATTAACTAAAAGATATCCCAAAGGTAAACCACAAAGATGGACTGGTGTCGGAGCTGGCCTACTGGGGGACGACGATGGGGACTGTCCCCTTCCTCCAAACGCTCGAACCCCCTAAAGGAAATAAAGAAAAATTGACATTTTCTCCAGAGCATAAAAAAACAGTATTTGGTAACTCTTGCTCTCGTACTACTGCAGAAATGGAAGGTTGGTGAGAGTGTACGCTGCCAAACCTAAGATTATACTAATATTTAAGATGTTATTAATAAATATTAGAATAAAAATTTTTTTTTTTAAGTTTCATATCGATGAAATTGCTTGCTGAAATCAAAAATGTTATTTATTTTCCTGTTGCTGTTATAGTTTTTTAGTTACTGATGCTTTGAGATGGTCAAGTATATATATATATATAGAGTATATATATATATATATATATTATATATATATATATAGAGTTATATATATATATATATATATATATATATATATATATATATATATATATATATATATATATATATATATATATATATATAGGGGGCTATCCATATTTTAGATTGATGGCTTCTTTTGTGAACAAGCTACCCTACATACGAGGTTGGTAAATTAGAAATCCATATTTGAGATGATGGTTTTTATTCAACATGGGTAAAAAGTTAGTCTAATGAAAGTAAAGATAAAATAGTAGTAACATGAAGTCCTTGTGCTGAGAGGCTAGAGTGAGGTAAGTCGCAGCCTTTTCCAGTGCTTTTTCAAACTTGCCTCTGACTCTTGGTTTAGTGCGAAAATTTGTATGATCGAAATTCAAGTCGCAGCCTTTTCCTTGAAGTTTATCGGTCTTGACGGAGATTTTCTTCTGATTCTTAATAATTTGATCTGACTCTGCTGACTGACTGACTGAAGAGAGTACCTCAAAAGGACGAGTTTATATATTATTTCACTTCGGCTAAAATTTTGCTTGCGCAAATCTTAGCATAAGTACGAACATAAATTAAAATTTTTACAAAGTTAATGGAGTGCTACATTACTTCCTTCGCTAAACACGGAGTGAGAAAGTGTTATAATAATTATACAAGAAATAATAACTAAAATACATAGTTATACTTTCAAATGCAACATATCTAATTATGTCCAGCCATGCTAGACATATAAACATTTAAAGGCAAAAATAGTATACATGAAATTTGAAGAATATTCAAATACCGAGCATAACTGGTTACATCCGAAGATCTAAACATATATACAAGTATTTGAACACATATAAATACAATAATGTTATATATATACAGAAAATAAAAGTGCATTTAAACAATAAGCATATTTGGTTATATCCATTAGATATAAACAAAATACAAACATTTAAATGCATAAAAGTACAAAAATGTTAATACATAATTGGCTGAGGTGGAAACAAATTGAATATTCACAGTTAGCTGTAGGGCCACATTGATCGAACCATTAAATCCAAGGAAAGGTCCAGTATAAGACGTTTCTAACTGTATCCATGATTTGACCAATGCGCACGTAGTTTTCAAAGTTGTAGTTACGAGAAACATATTGTTTGACATATGTAGAGACGAAATTGCTTGAAGTTTAGGTTCTTTATTTAAAAATTTCTTCACATAAAAGGGAGAGGCCCACAGAACCATTTAGAATTGAAAGGAATCAAAACAGTGGAGCCCAAAATGAATTTCTAGCTTTCTGTATAATCCAAACTTAAAATGATGAAAGAAACCCATATAAAGAAAGTTACATATGTAGAGGCGAAATTTGGCTGAAATTAGGTCCTTTATTTGAAAATTTTCTTATATAAGGGAGCGGTCACAGAACCATATAGAATTCGAAAAGGAATCAGAAGTAACCAAAATGAGAGTTTCTGCCCCATAATCCAAACTTGAATGATGAAAGAAATCCATACCCAGAAGAAGCTTTCTATGTCTGACGATGAACTTGAACTGTGATAAGTTGTAAAAAGATTTAAGATCATAATCCAAAAATTTAGGTTTAAAATGAAATTGAAGTTCGTATCGATACTGTTAGTTTGCTTGAGTTTGGTCTTCTGAAGGTTCCTGCTCAGAATTTGATATTTTAGTTTTTTTTTCCTTCTTCACTGTGCTTTTTTTTTTAAAGTGCGCTGACAGCCCTGGGGTGCTCTTAACAGTGGTCCTCCACCAATTATATAGGGCAAACCTGCTATCAGGCTTCTTTAGTGAGCAAAGCAAGCAATCATAAAAGAGGATGGTAAAATAGAAACCACATTCTAGATACGTTTTGTCTTAAATATAGTTATAAAAAAAAAAGTTGGTTCAATTAAAGCAAGATAAAAAAAAAGAGTTTCAACAAAGTCCCTCTGTTGAGATACTCTTGTAGGCGAATTGCGTCACAGCCTTTCCAGCGCGTTTTTCAAATCCTGCCTCTGGACTTCTGGTCAGCGTAGTGCTCTATGATCGAAATCAAGTCGCAGCCTCTTTTCCTGAAGTTATCGTCTTGACGTGAGATTTTCTTCTGATTCTTAATAATTTGATCTGATGGACAGATCGACTGACGAAGATACCCCAAAAGACTGTTATATATTATTTTGACTTATAAATTTTTTGCTCGCGCAAATCTTATCAGGAACATAAATTAAAATTTTTACAAAGTTACGAGGTTAATATATATATATATATATATATATATGAGATATAGATATGTTATATATATATATATATATATATATATATATATGTTATGTTATGTTAAGGTATATTTAAAGAGTATATATATATATATTATATATTATATACATATGTATATATAATTATATATTATATATTATAATATATAATATAAAATATATATATAATATATATATATTATTGATATATTATTTATGATATATATATAATATATATTTGAATTTATATATTATTATTATATTATATATATATATTATATAATAGATATAAAAATATATATTATATATATATATATATACATGAATATATATATATATATTATTATTACAAGACATATTAATTATATATATATATTATTACATACATTTATTACATATTAAGATAGTTATATATATAGAAGATATTATATATTGTTATTATGAAATACACATGATACACACATATATATATTATATATTATATGACATACATATATACATGATATAGATATACATATATATTTCATACAACGCATATAGCTAAAATTATTTTAAACAAACGTAAGTAATCCTGCCCTCCTCTCTCCTCCTGCTCTCCTCTCCTCTCTTCTCCTCAATGGGCATTAGCACCAGTAGTAGCAGTCCGAATTATATATATTGATATATATATATGAAGAATATAATAGTGTTATTATGTTATATTATTATGCATATATATATATATATATGTTATATATATATACATATATATATATATATAGATATATATGATAACTTTCTTTCTGGACCTATTTGTTATTTATTTGATATTAAAACTGTTAAACTATCGAGGAGACCCATTTGGGAATTAGCTGATTTCTTAAAATTTTTTTATATTAAATTTCAGCATTAGATGAAACGCTTTAAAGAAAAAGTATCTCTTTATAAATTACGAAACGCTATTATTTCACTAGAAAATTCTCAAGGGTGATGTTAATTCTTTATTTTTGCAAATAAGTAAATTTTAAACATTTTATTCTAACCGTCTGAAAATATTTTTAAAGTTTTAGCATTCCTGCAACATTTTCTACAATAGTAGATAAAAAGTTTGTAAAAAGTGGAAGAAACAATGTGAAATTACGAAACCCGCCAATTAAATATTCCAACACGAGGCCGAAGTAAACAACATTTACTCGGCTATTTGCCCTTATTTATGTGGCAAAGAAAACTTCCTGTGAGTCCATTATTTAAATATTTATAAATTATCTCAAATTTAATAGAATTTAATTATCAGTCTGCTACAATATTGATAATTGTTTAAAAAATTTAAATCAAATAAACATATAATATTAGGTATAGGCGCTTATGTAAGATCTTATTTAATTTTAATGTGTTAGGGAGTTTCTCTCCTTATATATATATATATATATATTTATTTTATATATATATATATATATATATATATATATATATATATATATATATATATATATATATATATATATATATATATATATATATATATATATATATATTATAATATAGGTGATGTTTTAAAACATTTCCTTAATTTTGTAGGTCAAATTAAATACTCCCAACACGAGGCACAAGCAAAGAAAGCATCCTAAAGATGAGAGATTTGAACATTTCTCGAAGCCATGTCACTTCCAACGAATTATCTATAAGTCGCTTCAGTCTATTATTTATTAAAACTTAAATATTATTTACTTTTACTTAAAGACAACTCACTTAGGTTAGGTTTTTAGGCTTACGGGCAACAAATAATAAATCTAGCTTTAGGGTTTAGGTTTACAGCAACGACGATCCATCTAGGTTAGCCTAGGTCTAATGGCAACGACTGATCCTGTCCAGATAGGCCTCCCAAAATTGTATTTATTTTTATCAAGGTTAGACAGTTAGGGTAGACAGATCTTTATTATATATATATATATATATATATTATTATTATTAAGTTAGAAATATATATATATAGGTAATATATATATATTATTATATATATATATATATATATATATATATATATATATATATATATATATATATCGATAGATTATCTAAAATTATTATATCGAAATCGAAAGTATAAAGAAACTTAAGTTTTGCACCATATATATATATATATATATATAGTTATAAAGAAGAAGTTATATATATATATATATATATTATTATTATATTATTAAGTTATATTATATATATATATATATATATATATATATATACATAATATATGCCAATTTTAAAACATAAATAGTGAATTTATTCTTGGAGGGTCCACACATCACTGCTGTTGCAAAATGGCTCAAAAGCTGGGAATTTGTTCAGATTGCAATTTTTTTTTTTTTTTTCTTTTCTGCTCGATACACTCGGTTATATAAAGGTTTCCTGGCCTGCCCCTGCTGTATGAACATTTGTTCCTAATATTTGGGGTGGATCCGGTTCCACCTCCTTTTGATAGAGTTGAAGCCAAGGCTAAGAGGCTTATAAACTGTCCCATACTCTCTCTGACTCCCTTGACCCTCTTCTCTGCGTGTCGTGACGTTGGTGCCCTATCTCTTTCTATAGGTATTACAACGGTAGGCAGCTTTGCGAATCTTCGACCTGCATTCCTCCACCACTGCGTCGCCCTAGTAACACAAGAGGTGCCTTGTTCTTCATGAAAATTGTGTAAATATTGGAGACTCAAGGATCACTCGTTATGGTACCTCCTTCTTTCCAGCCACATCTGTTTTGTGGAACTCCGCCTTCTTTTATTTTCCCTGCAATGTTTAATCTTCCTCTATTTAAGTCCCGCGTCGGCGCCCACCTGAGGGAATTGTGTTAGTAAGGGTCAGGTAAAGGCTTCTTACTTCTCATTTATTTTAATTTATTTTTCTTTTAGTGGGAATTTTTTTTTTTTTATTTATTTATTTATTTATTTATTTCTTGCCCCTCCTTTGAAAAGGGCATTGCCCGTGAGTGTTGGTACTGCGTAAAAAAAAAAAAAGTATAACGATCAGTTGGAATTTCCTCTTGTCTGGCGTAAGAGTCGCTGGGTCGAATTTACGGTAATTCTCTCGGTCTTTTATTTATTTTTTGATTTTCAAGTTGCATTTAATTATAGTTAATGTTGTTGTTGTTGTTTTGTTGTTGTTAATTCATAGGCAAGTAGTTTGAATTCCAATAACGCTGTAGTAGTACCTTCAAGTTCCATTTAATTAGTTAAGAATAATTAAGTTATGGTTTCAGTTAAACTGTCAAAATTTTGCTGACTTCTCTCTCAAAGTTTTTAGCTTTATAAATTTAAAATGTATGAATCTTGCCCTGAAAAACCATAAGAGTATAAGAGAGTATATAAGAAAGATATATAAGAGTATATATATATATATATGGTTATATATATATATATATATATATATATATATATATATATATATTTATATATATATATGATATATATGTATATATATATATATATATATATATATATATATATATATATATATATATATATATATATATATATATATCTAATATATATATATATATATATATATATATATATATATATATATTTAATAATGAAAAGCAGCACCAAGGCTCCAGATAACATTGGAGAAAATCTTTATTGAATTAGTTTACAACGTTTCGGAAAGCTTATCAGTTTCCATCATCAGGCTGGAGATATCAATAAAAATAAAAATAAACAAAGATACAAACAAAAAATAAAAATAAAAATAAAACTATAGACTAATGAACAACAAAATGAGGTTATAAATAAATTAATGTTTGGGATAAACAAATATTTTCTTTCGTAATATAAAATAGAATTGGTCTACAGTTATCAATTATCTTAACTTAAACATTTAAATTTCATATTAACTAGCGGAACCGGAAACTCAAATCTTCAAAGTAGGCCTAGTAACCAAAGTTTTAACAAAATTAACAAATAAACAATTAGAAATATAAATGAAATATTTGACAAGTGGGTAACTTAATTAAAAGCATGAAAACAGAATGACATTTGAAGCAGTGTAAGAAACTTACCAAGAATAGAACTAATGCAAAGATCAAAATAGCGAAATCATCATCAGGTCTCGTGAATACAGACTGGTCAAGTTAGCAATAACTTTACAGGGCCGCTATCACTGTTTAAAGAGGGTTTAATTTCTGCGATGTGGAGGGATTCAAGAATGTGTAGGTTGGTTTGTGTACTTGTTTGGGATAGTATAGAAAAATTTGTGAAATTAAAAGGATGATCATGTGTGTGTGCGTGATCTCGTATAGATGAATGCGACGGGTTATTAAGTAGTGAATTTGTGCGTGTGGAAACACCTCTATGCTCATCCACTCTGACTGTGAGTTGGCGCAGAGTGCTACCAACATAGGAGGCATCGCAGCCGCCACAATTAAATCTGTAAATGACAGAGGCTTGGAGAGCAATAGGGTTTTTTTCCTTGTGGTTGCAAAATGACGATATTTTATGTGCGGGACTGAAAATTAATTTGGTATCAAGTTGAGGGAAAGTATTGACAAGAAAATGAGAAAGATCCTTAGAAAGTTTAATGTGAATGTGTTCGTAGAACGGTAAGGAAAGATATAATTTTAGCTTAGGAGCTGTGGCTGTAGGAGGAGAGGGAGGGTCAAATTTCGAAGCCAAAAAATTATTAATGTATTTATAAACTAAAGAATGGGGGAAAAAATTTGATCCAAAAAAGTTTAATAAAAAGCGAAATTCATTGTGCATTAGGGTGTACGTCGATGTTAGATGGAAAGCTCTGAATAGTAAAGTTTTGATACTATTGCATTTAAACGACAGAGGAACGTGGCTAAAAAAGTTTAAACCTAAGCCTGTGAATGTTTTCTTTCTAAATATAGATGTGGTAAAATCTGTAGTGGTTTTCTTAATAAGTAAGTCTAAAAACGGAAGTGAGTTGTCAACTTCGTCTTCTCGGGTGAACGTAATGTTGGATAACTGGGAATTTATATATGTAAAAAAGTTGGGAATCATATTTCTGTCTGTAAATAGCAAAAAAGTGTCATCCATAAATCTCTTGTAAAAAGTTGGTTTAAATGAGGGGGGACATTTGTTTAACCATAATTGTTCATAATGCATGAGATAAGCATTTGCCAGGATGGCACTTAATGGAGAGCCCATGGCTAAGGAGTTAGTTTGTTCGTACAGGGAGTGATCAAAAAAGAAATAGGTATCACTTAGAAATTTTTTTGAAATTTTTTCAGAAAAAATAGTCACAGTACAGTATATATATATATATATATATATATATATATATATATATATATATATATATATGTTACATATATATATATATTATATATACATATATATACACATATATTATTATACTATATATATATGATATATATATATATATATATGAGTATATACATAAGTATACATATATAAATTATATATATTATTATATATATATATATATATATATATATATATGATATATATATATATATATATATATATATATATATATATATATATTATAATATATTAAGTTATATATATATTATATATTATTATATTATTATTAATATTATGATATTTATTACATATATATATTATTATATATACATATATATATATATACTTATATTATATATATTATATATATACACATATACATATATATATATATATATGTAAATATTGTTATGTTGTTATTGGTTATTATACATATATTGTTATATATATATATATATATATATATATATATATATATTAATATTATTACATATATGAATGGCTTTAAAAATTTTCATGGAAACTCAAGGACAGTTTCAAATTCAAAGGAATAGAGAAGATTTATTCATTCTCTGCGGATGTTTCTCCAATTTTCTCTCTATAAAGTTCTGTTCACAAACTGTCGAATGGTTGAATTATATATATATATATATATATATATATATATATATATGTTATATATAGCAGAGTTAAAGAGTTATAGCATATATATATATATATATAGAGAAATATATATATATATAGATATATATATAAGATATATATATATATATATATATATATATGATCAACCAGCAAAAGAATTGTTAAGCTTATTGGGAATCAAGTTTGAAGTTAGTTTTTTTTTTCATTTAACAGATGAGACGCCGGTAAACCCAGTCGGCAAAGTTGCCATTACGTCGTAAGATGGTGTTGTTTCGTTCAGCGAATAATTCAGTCATTTTAATTATATATATATAATATGATATATATATATATATATATGTATATATATATATATATATATATATATATATATATATATATATATATATGGTATAGAAAGATATATAGAAAGAGTAGAAAGAGTTAGTATATATATATATATATATATATATATATATATATGTTATATTATATATATATATATATATATATATATATATATAGGAACTTATCCCTTTAAAGAAAGGATGTTAACTGTTATATATCGAACGTGCGATGTAATCGATTTTAGAATTATTTCAAGGCAATAGAGCGTGAGGGTTGACAAAAAGTTTTTTTAACTAAAGGAATACCTGCAAGATTAAATGCAAAGATAAAGAGTCGGGGTTCTCGGCCTACCGGGGGACGACGGGGACTTCGTCCCCTGTCCCTACGTCGGCTCGAGCCACTTAAAAAATAAATAAAAACAAATTAAAAACAAAAGAGATAAAGAAAAATTAAGATTGTGTTTTTAAACTAACTTGTTGCAAATTTTTCTCTTCTTCTATTGGAGTTAAGTTAACACGTCACACTGCATGGTTAGACGATTAGTGTTCAGCGATATTCAGCCCAGCGTAACATCCTTTAGTGATAGGAAAATTATATATATATATATATATATATATATATATATTATTATATTATATATATATATATATATATATATATATATATATATATATATATATATATATATATATATATATATATAGTATATAGTTTGGGTTTCTGAGGAAATTTCGTCTTTGAATCTTGATGGAGATCCACCTTTAAGATCGCGCTATTAATAATAATAATAAATAATAATAATAATAATAATAATAATAATAATAATAATAATAATAATAATAATAATAATAATAATAATAATAATAATAATAATAATAATAATAATAATAATAATAATAATAAATAAATATTAATAATAATAATAATAATAATAATAATAATACATAATAAACTCTAAAGCATAATATAAAATGCTATTTAAGCTTGAGGTAGAAATTTGCTATGAGATTAAAAGTTCAGCGGTGATGAAAACGTTATTTTAACCCATAGCTCAACTAATTAAGACTTGTATCTATATTGGTGAATTTCAGTGGTTCAAATCCAATTGTGGCCTTTCCAAATGTAGTTTTATATGTTTTTAAAATGTATCAATTTCAATGGTACAAATCCAATTGCGGCTTTTCCAGATGTAGTTTTATATTTTTTAAATTTTATTTTATTTAAATATATATATATATTACCATCAATTATATTCTATTATATGCGGTATATATACAGCATATATATATATATATATATATATATATATATATATATATATATATATATAGTATAAATATATATATATATATATATATATATAGATAGTATAAAGATATATATATATATATATATATATATATATATATATATATATATATATATATATATATCTATATATAAGAGTATATCGTCAACTAAAAAGTTTCTTTCTGACCTATCGATATTTAAATTACAACTATCGAGGAAACCCATTTGGGAATAAGCTAGATTTTTAACATTTTTTATATTAAATTCCAGCATTATTGGAACCTTTCAAAGGAAAATATCTTTATATAATTAAAAAGCGCCATTTTTTTAAAAATTCTCAAGCGTGATGTTGTGTTCTTATTTTTGTGAATATGAATTTGAAGATTTATTCGAACTGTGTTAAAATGTTTTTACAGTTTTAGGATTCTTGCAACATTTTCTACATTTTCTACAATAGTAGATCATTTTATGTGGCAAAGAAAACTTCTTAATTAAAGATGAAACATTTGAACACTTCCTGTGAGTAAATTATTCATTAAACTTAAATATTAGTAATTTTTTACTAACCCATTAGGGGGCCGTAAACTATAGTGCATGTTTCTAAAAATATATTTTATGACGGATTCTGTGTTACTGAGGTATAAAAACTTATAAAAATAAAATTTTGAAATCTACATTGATTTAGTGGTCTGATTTCATCCCACTGATATTTATTTATCAATGCCTTCTTGGCAACTGATGGTCAAGAACATTTGGATTATTCACGTCTTCGTTTTTGATTACAGCATCCCCATAGTGATGATATTATATAGGTTATTATATATGCATATATATATATTATATATATATATATATATATATATATATATATATATATATATATATATACATATTATTATTATTATATTATTATTATTATATATATATATTATAAATTTATTATTATTATATGTTATATATTATTATTATTACATATATATTATTGTTATTATATATATATATATATAAGGTTATTGTTAAGAAAGTATTATTGTTATTATTATATATACATATCATTATATATATATATATATATATATCATAATAAAAAGATGCTTTATCCTTTTCAAAACAAACCATTATATATATATATATATATATATATATATATATATATATATATATATATATATATATATATATATATATATATATATATATATATATATATATATATATATATATATATATATATATATATATATATATAATCACTTCGGGAAGTAAATTCATTACTGTCTACCTATTGTATGAAAATCTATGAAACAGTTTTCATGAAGGGGGACATAACATCTTACGCAAAGTCTCTTAGTTTTTTACCGCATGATGCGCATCTTACGTTGTTTCTTTCCTAGCTGAGCAAAATGGTTACTCCAATCAAATCTAATATATTTCTTTCTTTCTGACAAGTACGCATTTGCGGCCCAGGTTGAGATCTTCCTTTCAAATAACCTTTGGAGAGATAACAATTTGCTACCTCCCTTCTGATATCCAGCAGGTACGTTTTTATATCTTCGTTTACGCTGTTATAAATTCGCCATGTGTTCACGATGGCAATGTCCATAATTTGGGTGAATATAGGGAACCACCACTTATTTCCTCCTTATACGTGTTCTGTAAAGCGATACTTGCTTGTCAAGCATGTCCACACCTCCCATGGACTTGTTATATTCCGAAATTACTTTCGGGATGGGCACACTGATAACCTTTTTGTATTTTGGAATAACGTGTAACATTGGTTGTTGGGTATGCTGTGCTATAGTTTGTTGCAACCGAGACCGGTGTATTGTGGTGCCATTTTGTTATAAATATTGTATTGGTCTCATCGAATCTGTAGTCGATATGTCCTCTCTCCGTATTCTTTTCCATTTCCTTAGTGGTAATCACAGGGCATTTTTTCGTTCAATTCTCCCTTATGGTTCCAGTGGCTTTTATGTTTCTGTCTGAGAGAGACTTCAAAGTGGCAATGCTAGTAAAAAAATTGTCAAAAAATAATTAATGACCTGCTTCGGAGTCTGGGATTATTGAGGTAAGGTTTGTTATAACTCTGAATCCAAGTGGGTCTGTCGTTTCGTTTGTTTCTTTCCCTACGTAGGAAGATTACTGCAAAGGCACCACACTTTGAACCCGAATTTTATAGGTTTACCTTTCACATACATTTTCATTGAATGCAAACCATAGTAACGAATCATCATTTCATCTATTCAGAGATGAGAGTCGAAGATCCCAAATTTTATGAAGTTGTCTGACAGCTTGTCTAGATACAGTCGTAACTTGAATAATTTATCATTTTTATCAATTTTGGAGTTATCATTCAAATGAAGATATTTTTTTATTTCTTTGAATCTATTTTTTGATATGGAGTTGTATACTATAGGTAAACCCGCATCAGGAGATTGTTCCCAATACATTTTTTGTTGCGGGAGTCTGTGATAACCGCTAAGTATTAGTACACCAAGAAATATTTTCAACTCATTCATGGTCAAGGAGAAGGTGAGATCATTTTTTTTGTCTTGCATACACCATACTTTGATCTATAATCAATTGCAACAAATCTTCGTCGAAATATTCCTCGAAAGTTTTTACAATTGTTTTTCCTTGTAATCTTCCCAGCATTTCAAAATTTCTCTTAGATGACACAGTCAACTCTGACTTATAATCTGGATCCTTCTTTCTCCACTTCGGAAGCTGCTGTGAATCTACTCTTCTGCGTTTTGTGGGTTTTGAAGTCGATGGCTAGTATATTTCTGTAGACTCTTTCAAATCCACCAATTTCTAAAGTTCCTGCGACATCATCTATATTACAGGAGTCCAGGTCATTTTCGTATCTTTTGCTTCTCATCCATCAGTTCATCAGGGTCACGCAGAATTATGGCCACTTCGACATCTTCGAATCCCCTTCTACCATTAGTCTCAATTCCGCATCAACCTCAGATGATGTTACAAGCTGAAGGCGAGAATATATCTTCTATATATATATATATATATATATATAAAGTGTATATATATATATATATATATATATATATATATATATATATATATATATATATATATATATATATATATATATATATATATATATATATATATATATATATATATATATATATATATATATATATAATCAAGCTTCAATGCTATTCTAAACCTACAGTAAAATTTTGTTTTTGTTCAATCAGAACATAAGACATATTGGAAACTCGCAATAGAGAGTATATATATATATAGAGTATATATATATATATAGAGAGCAGTATATAAGAGCAAGGTATATATATATATAAAAGAAAGAGAGAGAGAGTATATATATATATATATATATATACATAAATGCTGACATAATTTTCTTAAAAATACGCCTCAATTCTGCAGCTGTGTTTCTTATGCTACATCTGCAATAATAATGTCCCACAATGAATGTTGGTGAATTAAATATTATTATTATACTCACATAAAGAATATTTGCACACACAGTGTCGGATTTTATCATAAAGCTTGAACACTGACAAGTACGAAAAAGGCACACAACCTTGCTGGATCATTACCAACAAAGGACTAAGAGGGAAGATGTTTCACACTGTGACTGTAATGAAAATCTGGCAACTTCTTACCCACATAATGACAAGAGTACGTAACATGTGAGACTTTTTACATGATATATATTTAGATACACTAATAATAAGACCCTTGAAAGCCACCAAATAATTATATAAAAAAATTAGAATTTATTTAGGCTTGAATTTGCGTCCCATTCAAGGGACATTGGCCAATGGGTTAAAAATGAACTATATATATGAAAGAAAGAGTATATATAAGAGTAGTGGTGATGAGGATTTCGAGAGTATATATATGATATTATATAGAGCATATATATATATTATATATAGTATATATATATATATATGATATATATATATATGCGCCAGCCTCTGTAGGAATATTTCGCCAACCATATATCTGAAGCGGCGCAACGAAAACGCGAAAGTTTCAATGATAAATGCGAAACGGTTAACACCCAATCTATGATTGAACGAAGTACAAC
>JABUQX010143239.1:17500-20725 GCA_015478945.1 Trachelipus rathkii | reverse complement strand
CATGTTGTACCCCACTTCGTTCGATTCAGATAGGTGTTTTAACCGTTTCGCATTTATCATTGAACGCTTTCGCGTTTTCGTTGCTTAACTTCATATATATATATATATATATATATATATATATACTGCTGCCTATATATATATATATATATATATATATATACTCTCTGCTACTATTAATGATGGCATGGCCTCATTACTCAATGTTTGCTTCCCTCTATCGCTCACTCCACATTCTTCTCTTACAATGGAGTAGACTCCATATCACATTCAGACAATAAAATATTACTTTTATTACAGATAACTTACTACTTGAAATATCCCTGTAATACGGGAGAAAAAATTCCCACAGGGGTATGTTCTTGTCATAGGGAGGCGACTGAAAGGACAGGGTTAGTTTTTGTTGGCAGCCACTACTACCTCCATTGTTAAGAATGCTAATGCATGTCTTGGGCCTGGTCATGACTGCGAAGCGACCTTGTATCTTTGTGAGAATTGTATGAGTATTATGGGTATATGGGTGTTAGAGGAATAAATGGCGAGGAGAAAAGGAGAGGTGATGGTGTAGTTAGAAAGGGTAAATTTGATTTTCTTGCTGTAATGAAGCAAAAGTGAAAGGTATTGGTGAAGACAGGTACTGTGGGCGAAGTGCTGTGGGGGTGCAATATGTGTGTGCGTGCGTGCGTGGGTGTGTGTGTGTGCTGCAGCAAGCGGGGAGGAATGAAGAAAAGGAGAGAAGGAAGGATTGCGATTCTGATGATTGAAACATTGGTGCAGAGCTGTTATGGATTTTGTTTGGTGAGTACTGAATACTAATGGTTAAATTCAAGTTGAAAGGGTCAAGGTATATGTGGTTTGTACATGTTACATATGATGATCGATCTGAGTGATGTTGAGGAGAGAGTGACTTTCTGGGATAATCTGAATGATGTTTTGGATGGGATGAGTAGGAGCTTCAGATTGATTGTGTTGGGCGACTTAAATGGTTGGATAGGTGATCGAAAAATGGATAGTATAACAGGTGCTTTTGAGGTTGCAGAAGAAAATAAGAATGATAGGAAGGTGATTGATTTCTGTTAGGAGAGAAACGTGTGTGTGTAAGTAATACATTCTTCAAAAACTAGAGTTTTCATCAGTATGTGTGAGTTGGTGTGAGGTAGAGGTATCGAGAAGTAGAAGTATGATTTAGTTGGGTTGATGAAGAAGGAGATTTAAGTGATTGATAACAAATCTGAAGCATGTGATGGACGTTAAATCAGTGAAGGGGTTGGAGATGGGAATATCAGATCATTATGTTGTTTTATGTAAGATTAAGTTAGTGGGGGCATGAATGGAGAGGAAATAGACAAGGAAGGAAATGGAGAGAATTACGAGTGAAAATGTAAGTGGACAAGGTTATAAGGAGTTATAAATCAGCTAAATGCTGAGATTAAGTAAAGGAAACTGAACAAATCAGAACAAATGAAGGAAAATGCTTTTTGTTAGTAATTCAAGAGAAGTATGTGGACATTACCATGAGCTTAAGAATGATAATAGTGAGTGATGGAATGAAAATGGTGATGCAAGCAGTTAAAAAGTAAAAAAAAAGAGGGGTGGTTGAATATGCTAAAAGCCAATGATGACATCTCAATGGGTGTATGGATATATATATAAGAAGGAAAAAAAAGGAAGACTAAAAGGTTAAAATGTAGGAGGAAAAAAAAGAGGTAAATGAACAGTAGGAGGAAGATGAGGTACAAGGGAATAGGAATCTGTTCTTGTAGGAAGTATGAACGGTTAAGAAGGAGTGTAAGGGAAATATTCATAGAATAATGAATAGGGATGGGACTTAGGTGATTGATGAAATAGTGTGAGGAGAATGTGGGAGGGAACACTTCCGAAAATCTGCATAACAGGCTGAAAGTAATTGTTAGAAAGGAATGAAATTAATATGTAAATGTGTGTGTGGATTTGATGATGGTGTGAAGAAATAGGTATTTTGGGGAAGAGCTAATTAGTAGGAAGGAGGTAATAGGTAGAAGGAGAAAATTAAAGAATGGTAAATCCTCAGGTATAGATGGAATTACTGGTGAAATGATCATGAATGGAGGCGATTTTGTGATCGACTAGATATGGAAGTTGTGTAACAGCGTTTGTGGAGTGTATAGTTCCAAAGGATTGGAGGAGAGCAGTAATAGTACCATTAATGAAGGGTAAAGGAGATTAGGGAAGCTGTAGGAACTCTAGGGAAATTAGTTCATTGAGTGTTGTAGGGAATATATATGCTGGTATTTTGGTTGAAAGAGTGCGTTGAGTGACTGAGGGACTGATTGGAGAAGAATAAGGTGCATTTAGAAATGATAGAGGATGTGGAGATCAAATTTTCACATTAAAACAAATGAGTGAGAAAATGAGAGAGAAGAAGAATATATTTTATTTAGGTTTTATGGACTTGCAACAGATGTTTGACAGGATTAATAGTTAAACTCTGTGGCAGGTATTGGTGGTAGGCTTCTGAATGGAATCAAAAGTATGTATGACGGTAGTGAAGTGTGTGTAAGAATTAATGGAATTGAAAGTAAATGGTTTAATATTGATAGCAGAGTGAGGCAGGGATGTGTTATGTCTTCTTGGTTATTTAATTTGTTTATGGATGGGGTGATAAAAGAATTAGAGGTAGGGGAAGGTGTTAGACTGACGGAGAATGGAAGAGAGTGTTGAGTGCCCTGCTTATTGTATGTGGATGATTTGGTTTTGTTTGGCGAATTTGGTAGAAATGGTTTGGCAGGGGTGCTTAAAGAAGTAAAGGTTTTGAAAGTAAATGTAGGTAGAGGAAGGTGATAGCAGTGGTTGAGGAGAGTCTGCGGTGTGAAGTCATGTTGGATGGTGAGTAATTATAGCAAGTATCTGGATTTAAATATTTAGGATATATGTTGGCTGAGAAGGGAACAGATGATGCATAGTGTAATAGGAAAATTGTGAATGATTGGAAAGTGGTTGATACCATTAAATACTTGGTGAATGTAAAGGGAAAAAGTCTTGAGTGCGCTAGGGTTTTGCATGAGGGTATGTTGTTACCAGTGTTAATGTATAGTAGTGAAAATATGGTATGGAATAAGATGTATAGATTTAAGGTGCAATCTGTTTCAGATGGATAATCTTAAGAGGCGTGTTAGGTATGAAAGAATTGATAAAATCTTTGAATGAATGAGAAGGGAATTATGTGTGGTGTGAAGGAAGACGTAA
>JABUQX010143239.1:7500-12500 GCA_015478945.1 Trachelipus rathkii | reverse complement strand
AATTTATGGCTTTAAAAAAAAAAAGGAACCTTTCAATATAAAAAATTTGTTGGTATGTCCCGGTAATCAGAACGGTGATAATGTTTTAAAAAAATATATTCCAAAAAATGTAAATCTAGTCCAAACTGTTCCTTGTACTTTGAAAAAAATTCTGAAGCCGGTTTTGAGAGAGAAAAATGAGAATATGGGGTATATAAGATAAAATGTGGGAACTGTAGCAAAATATATGTAGGAAAGACAACAGACTTAAATAGAAGAAAATATCAGCATTCTTATAGTCTTAAAATAGATGACCAGAATTCGGCTCTCACAAATCATAGAAGAATGGAAGATCATTTCATAAATATAAATGACTTTTCTCTAATTACTTCCATTAAAGACAACTACAAAAGAAAATTATTAGTCATTTATTATTAATAATAACAAAAACATAAATAATAACACGGAAATATTTTGTTTAGATTCTTAGAGAAATAATATAAAAAGACATTTATTCATTTAAAAAGGCACTTTTAACTACTTTTAATTGATTTTCGACATGTTGCCAGATTTGTTTCTCTCTAGTATTTGGTTTCACTTTTTCTTTTACTTTCTCCCTTACTTCACTTGAATAAGGATGTCTGATTACGACATCGAAAGCTCGTGTATTAGGTTTATGAATAATTTTTTTCTTGTGCTATGTTTTTAACTTAGGTTATAACGTTTTATTGCTTTTATCTAGGTTTATTATTAATTGTAATTAGATTTTAACTTTTTATTAGTTTTATGTAGGAATAACTTTGGGATAAAAAATTTGCATACATATTTTGTTGCGGTTTATGCATACTACTAATTATATATATATATATATATATATATATATATATATATATATATATATATATATATATATATATATATATATATATATTTTCTCTCTATTGAACCAACTAACTATTTTTATATATATTTCTATATATATTCGTATATATATATATATAAACTATTTTTTTTATCCCGATTACCATTGCCAGTACCATCAGTACCACATTTCTTTCAGGTATCCTGTGATGAGGTGAGGCAGAAGCGTCGAGGAATAGTTCATAATATCCAAGAATTAATGGACGCAGTCGAGGGAGTATAAAGATCTTCAGTCTTACGTTCGGCCATCGTCTTAAAATTATAAAAATAATAATAGTAATAATAATAACTCGTAGAATGTTTTTCAGGTATTATTATTATTATTATTATTATTATTATTATTATTATTATTATTATTATTATTATTATTATTATTATTATTATTATTATTATTATTATTTTCTGTGATTGGGCATGCATCTATCTTTCTAATAGAGGGCTATGGCTTTTTAATATAATATATATATATATATATATATATATATATATATATATAAATATATATTTATATATATATATATATATATATATATATTTATATATATATATATATATATATATATATATATATATATATATATAATATATATATATATATATATATATATATATATATATATATATATATATATATATATATATATATATATATATATATATATATATATATATATATATATATATATATATATATATATATATATATATATATATATATATATATATATTTTTAAAGGAATTCAGAGACTCAAACTGCGAGATTATAATTTTATAATCACATTTGCCATTTTATTCTTAAAGTAATAATAATAATAATAATAATAATAATAATAATAATAATAATAATAATAATAATAATAATAATAATAATAATAATAATAATAATAATAATAATAATAATGAATGTTGAAATGTACTTAAAAGTATCAAATTGAAACCAACGTTAAGCATAATAAACTGGTGGGTGTCGTGGGTGTCCCCAGATATTTCAAAGAATAATATTAGTTGGAAACAATATTTACCAGATAAATTGTTTAATGCTTGTAGTAGTAATTTTGAATTACTACTACAAGCATGGTTCATTAAACTATGATTCATTAACTGTTCTTTTCAGTTTCAAGATTTAATTTTTTATTTTTAAATGATCAGAGAGTTTATCCAGGCTTACAACAAAATTAAGCCGTATGGGGTACGAAGCCAAAGCGTTCATGGAGAGAATATATATATTTCTGACTAATGCATTCGAAGGGGAGTGTTTGATATTTGCTCCGGACTAGGCCCCATTTAGCTCCAAACTAAAAATGGACCTAAAATTCTTAAATTTTAGCCAATTTTGATTTAATTAAAACCAAACAGTAGCTTTTCTGACCTCTAAAACGCCGTATTCTTTTTTTTTTTTTTTTTTTATTTTAATTTTTTGAAAACCCGTTTTTGACATTTTTCGATACTCCTCTAATATTTTTTTCGAAATGACTTCAAACTTGAATTATGCAAAGGTTGGACTGTTACCTAAAATCTGTTTGAAAGAAATATTGATATTTGACCCCAAATCTAAGAAATGGTCAATTTTTAAAATCTACTTTTTTATGGTTTTGAAAATGAAAATTACAAGAAAAATATTCTGGTCATCCGATCTGCATGAAATTTTCAGGGCATTTGTAGTCGGGGGAGATGCACATTATTTTTATTTAGGTCATTTCTTCTGTATATGCAGTAGTTTTCGATTTGTCATGGAACAAATTTAAATTTTTTATTTTTTTTTGAGTATACATAAAAATTATCTAATTAAAAAAAGATGTAGCTTTCCCGAATTTATACGTCATGAAAATTTGATGTTGATCGGATGAGTAGGACAAAAAAAATCTCAATATTTCACTTTTTCAAAAAATTTTTTTTTTTTTAAAAAGTGAAATTTTGAGGTATTTTTTTTCCTACTCATCCGATCAACTTCAAATTTCAAGGCATATATAGTCTAGCGAAATACATCTTTTATGCTTAGATAATTTTATTGTATACCAAAAATAATTTGGTAAAAAATCTTGCAAAATTTTAAAAAAAAATTGTTCCAAGGACAAATCCAAAACTACTGCATATACAAAAAATTTATCTAAATAAAATATGTGCATCTCCCCCGACTACAAATGTTCTGAAAATTTTATGGAGATCGGATGACCAAGATTTTTTTTTTTATTTATTTTTTTTTTCAATTTTTCAATTTCAAACCCACAAAAAAAGTAGATTTTGAAAATCGACCATTGCTTAGATTTTTGGTCAAATATCAATATTTCTTTCAAACAGATTTTAGGTAACAGTCCAACCTTTGTATAATTCAAGTTTGAAGTCATTTTGAAAAAAAATTGTAGGACAAGTATCGGAAAATGTCAAACACAGGTTTTCAAAAAACGAAAATACAGCAGAAATCACTACAGACACAAAAATACTTGAAAGCGACGTTTTAGACGTCAGAAAAAGTTGCGGTTTGCTTTTAATTTTATCAAAATTGACTGAAATTTAAAAATGTTGGGTCCATTTTAAGTTTGGGGCTAAATGGGGCTCAGCCCGGAGACAAAATCAAATCCTCTCCTGAAGTTAAAATAGTGGATTTGTTCCAATTAAAATGATGTTCAATGGTTCATTAAACTATGATTCATTAATCAATGATTTATTTAACTATGATTTATTAATTAATGCTTCATTAGGCAATGATTCATTAAACCATAATTCATTAAACTATGATTCATTAATCAATGATTTATTTATTTAACTATGATTTATTAATTAATGCTTCATTAGGCAATGATTCATTAAACCATAATTCATTAAACTATGATTCATTAATCAGTGATTCAATGATCCATTAAACTATGACACTCATCTTTTATCTTAAACATTGTCTATTTTCACATAAATAGTAATTTTTTTATATATATTTTGGATTAAATTTTTTTTTTCTCATTTTATATTTGCTATTTTCTTAAGTAGTGAAATTTCATTCCTTATTTTTGAGCTGAAAAAAAGTAAGCTTGCATTCTCAATACACAGATAACCTATACACTCACATATGCAAATATACCGTGTATATAATATAATATATATATATATATATATATATATATATATATATATATATATATATATATATATATATATATATATATATATATATATATATATTATATATAAAAAAAAAAATATATATATATATATATATATATATATATATATATATATATATATATATATATATATATATATATATATATATAAATCCTTCTAGGGCAATAAAAAAGATATATATATATATATATATATATGTATATATATATATATATATATATATATATATATATATATATATATATATATATATATATATATATATATATATATATATATATATATATATATATATATATATAGTAGATATACAGAGATATATATGGATATACATATATATATATATATATATTTTTTTTTTTTAATTGCTAAGCTCAAGTGAAGATATTTTTTCGATACTATCGAAAAAAAATATCAATATCGATATATATCGATCCTCTTGCGGCATCCCTAGTTTATTTGGCTTATAATTATTTTATTATTATTATTATTATTATTATTATTATTATTATTATTATTATTATTATTCCTGTGGTCGAGACCCATGTTATGGTAGGACCTTTTCGACTGTGACCTCATCTAGCTTTGTTGTGGTTTGTTTAATATTGTTGTGTTGGTTTCATTATTGATATAATTCCTATTTGTTATTCACGTTATTGTTTATATACTTGTTTTTAGTTTTTTTTATTATGTTTTAATTATCACTTTATTTTTCCATTTGTATTTATTCTTATGATTATCATTGTTATTATTTTTGAGTTTCCATATAATATCATAGATCTTCCCCCCCAGTTTTATGTACTTCCCTCCTTTTTACCTTTCGTTTTTCTGTATGTATTTCTTAGCCCCATTTTTTGGGGGGGAGCTTTTATAGTATTTCTCTGTCCTGATTTGTAATTTATGCTGGTGGGCCCATCACTACATCCTTTCCCCTTGGGAGAGGGTATAGAAGAAGAACCGGTTCTTTTCGTTTTTGACCGGGA
>JABUQX010143239.1:0-2500 GCA_015478945.1 Trachelipus rathkii | reverse complement strand
TGCAACTATAATATACACTAGAAAATGCCGTTTAGACCTTTTTTCTGCACTCTTGAGTTTTTCTTTCTCGTGATCTTTCTCTGAAGGGCACATTGACTATCAAAGGAAGCTTCTTAATTATTGGGGGTTCGCACGATTTTTTTTTATTTTTTATTTTACACTACTGCGTTTGCTTGGTTAGTACATGGACATCGTTCTTTGCTACATAAGATGTGCGTTGATTATGGGATGGACTCATCCATTTAGCTTTTTTGAAAATGTATCTAAATACTTTTTACCTCATTCATTCACCTACTGTTGTTGTCTTTGTTTAACCTATTTGTCAAATATTGGATAAATATTAAAATAATGACTACTGCTTATTTAAATTCGTATTAAGAAATCTTGAGTAACATTTGTACACATATTTGTTCAACTCTTTTTCCCAAAGCTTTTCCATTTTTTACATATCTTATATGTAAAATTATTTTCTATCTCTTCCTATAACTTAAATACTTTCAAACGTGAATTGGCATATTTGGTTCTTATCTACTTGTAACTTTTAACCGTTTTTTCTGTCAATATTGACTTATGTGGTTAGAAGTTCCTTTTTCATGCCATATTTCGCGGGAGGATTTAGTGACATGCGTCGTATAACATTTACGTCTCTGGGTGCAGACGGACGAACCATGCTTCAACTAGTTTATATTGTTGGTAAACTTAAAATTGGTTTATGGGTGCGCTGGATACGGCCTACCTCTCACTCATATTTGCACCTCCTCGACCTCATTCAAAATGGTGGTCTACATATAATGAATTGGGTAGTTTCTTTCATCGGAGAGATCAACTTACGTGTTTCCTGTTTCTTTGCTTCATATTCTCAAATCCTTAAATTGCTGACCATATTTCCTGTAATATTTTACAATCTTGAGACAGTATGACAATAAAAAAAAGTTTTATGACATAACCATATCGAGCTTAATATAATTATTGTTAAGTAGCATAACCCATACAAAGTTTTAGGCTGACTTTGGTCATCACGATAGTACAATGAATATTTCTTCGGTGATGTAAACTTACGCAGAAAATTTCGATCTTTCTTAAAACCTCACAATCCATAACACAATTTTGTCTTAACTAGCATAACTTTCATTGTTCAATCTAGATTTCTAGTTTGATCACATATTGATATAAGATTATAGGTTATGAATATTAATTTATATTGGACTATAATGCACAAGAAGATTTATAGTTTTAATTAGAAACGAAGCAAAATTGACATTTTCTTAAAACGACTGGACTGCAGGAAAATATTAAAATACGGTAATGTCCTGTTCAAAATGGGACGAATGGTCAGCCAATCTCATAGGGAGAGTTCCTCTTAACTCTGCCTATTAGTCGTTTGTTGGATCTTTCATTTTTCTCCACATTTCCTCTTCCAAGATGTTTTGCAATACGACTATAACGATTTGTGTGGTTTATGGATATTGCCCATTGGTTTGTGTGGATTATGGATATTGCCCATTGATCTGTGCATGGGGCTTTTCTTCTCTTACTAAATCCATAGAACACACGACCCTACTGAAAGCTGCTTTCACTTTTCTAGATTTGCATACAGACTAGTTTCAGGTTTACACAAAAGACTAGGAGGAAGGGGAAATGTATGCATAAACTTTATTCCCAGAAATCCCTGTTTCCCACATCCTCCCACCAGGCTCGTCAATATTCATGGCCGAATTAGTTACGCTGGTGCTCTGGGGCTGAATAGGATTGAAAAGCTTTAGACGCGTGACACTAACACCATTTTTTCATATTCCAAAAATGTTCTAATAGCTCTATAATATTAATCGTCAAGAAACCCTTCAAATAGATATATCCAAAAACTACCTTGTATGATGCACATACGAGGTAAAGGAGTTTTCTCACTCATCTTGGGAGGGGGGGGAAATGAACGGGATGAAACATCAAACCATCCCACAACTTACAAGAGAACTAGCAGACTGTATTTACATAGTCATTCGGCTGGGACTTCCCTCATCTGCTAATATTCACTGCCTCTTAGACAAGATTTATCACGTGTTTCCTGGGAACTTTTCATGCTATGATGTGTATTGATTTACCATTCTATCTCTTCGCTAACATCCACGGCTGCTGCAGTGAAAAATCTTTAAACCGATAATTTATATCCATGCAGAAAGTACTGCTCATTTTTGTCAAGACTGGAAAGCAGCTGAATGATCAGTGAATTCACAAAACTAGTCGGGTGGTCAGTCCGCTTTGGTATGTGCAAATTAGTTCAGTTTTTGTTCGTATTTGCTTTTGTGTGACCTTACCCACAGCGTATATAGGTGATGAATTAAGTGACAGATTTAAAGTAATGTAAAAAAAAGAGAAAGAGTTGGGAATACAACAAATCCCTTAGGAACACTACTGTTGATTCTTTTAAAGAATGAGTGACGGCCGTCTTTAGCAGCAACTGTATAACGATCAAAAAGGAAACGATAGAGAGAGAAGGGCAGAT
>JABUQX010143238.1:15000-16261 GCA_015478945.1 Trachelipus rathkii | reverse complement strand
TATATATATATATATATATATATATCTTCTTCTTCTTCTTCATCTTCCTTCTATTTTCCCAAGAATGGGAGTAAGGTGTGTGACGAGAGCATCGGAAAAGAAAAGCTGTAGAAGAACATGACAAAAAGTCGAAAAGAAAGTCAGCTCCACTGCCCTCTGTACCATTAACAGTGAGAACGCAGTCAGAAATCCACCTAGAGCTTCATGTAGAGACATGCATGAACATTATCCTATCTGTGTAATAAGCAACCATACTCCCCCCTTCACAACTCCCCTGCCATTCACTCCTGTTATACACCTTCTTCTGGCCTTTACTAAACTTCACATTTCCTTCTGTTATCTGTTTACTGGACCAATCCACTTTCTGGCCCCAGCCGGTCTGGTCTTCAAACTAATACTCTGCCAAATTGATGGCGATCCACTTAACCGACTATCATTCATCCTTTCCACGGGATCAAACCATCTCAACATACTTTCATTTATTCTCTCATTTACCCCTTTCTTCACACCACACAACTCTCTAATACGTTCATTCCTCATTTTATCAATTCTTCTCACACCTAGCACACCCCTAAGATTGTCCATCTGAACACATTGAAATTTAGATCTATACTTTCTATTCCAGACCATAGTCTCAATTACTATACAATAACACAGTTAACAACATACCTGTAAGACCCTAGCACACTCAAGACTTAGTCCCTTTACATTCACCAACGATTTAATTGCACCAGCCACCTTCCTGCCATTCACAACTTTCCTACTACACTCTGCATCATCCGTTCCCTTCTCATCCAACATATACCCTAAATATTTAAACTCAGACACTTGTTCCAGCTGCTCACCATCTAACATAATTTCACACTGAGGACTGTCCTCACTCACAACCATAACCTTACTCTTATCTACGTTTACTTTCAAGCCCCTCCTTTTACACACCCTGCCAAATCTCTCTACCAATCCTCTCAAACTCTCTTCAGATTCACACAGAACCAAATCATCCGCATATAACAGGTAGGGCACCTTCCACTCATCTCCATTCTCCATCATTCTAACACCATTTCCTGTCATCCCCACCTCGAATTCTTTCATAACCCCATCCATATACAAATTGAATAACCAAGGAGATATAACACAACCCTGTCTCACTCCGCTATTAATCCTAAACCAATCACCATTGACACCATTTATTCTTACACACGCTTCACTATCGTCATACATACTTTTGATTCCATTCAGAAGCCTACCACCAACACCATAT
>JABUQX010143238.1:0-10000 GCA_015478945.1 Trachelipus rathkii | reverse complement strand
AAAATTTACCAGACAATCAACTTCTCGATAAATAAAATCTACTAGACAATCAACTTCTCGACCCAAAATCAACAAGACGATCAACTTCTCGACCCATGAGTCTATTTTAAAATTGAAAATGTTAATGTAATTATATAAATTGGTGTAGTAATTATTCACTACTACACAGAGTGTGACAAATCTTCAATCTGAGAACTTTCGTGCTTTACACGTGTTAAACTTGAAGGTTTAAAATTATGGTAATTATATATATATATATATATATATATATATATATATAGTTAGTTATTAGTATATATATATATATATATAAATATATATATATATATATATATATAGATATATATATATATATATATATATATATATATATATATATATATATATTAATTTAATGTAATTGTTCATTATTGCACAGTGTAACAAACTACTCCTTAATCTTTAAAATCTTTTGTGTTTTACATTTTTAAATTTTCTTAATTTAAAATTAAGACATTAAATTTTTGTGTGAGAAACTCCGTCCGGGGACTAGCCCAAATGGGCGACAGGAAAAAGAGGCGACAGGAAAAAGAGGCGACACAACATCAAAAAAAATTCCTGTACAGCCCGCCGTAGGCGTTAGGATAGGTTAGGTTAGGTTAGGTTAGGTTAAGTTAGGTACAACATAAACATACTGTTTCTAAAGCACCTACAAATGATATCAAAAGACTAAAGATGATGTTGAAAATGACTTCCGTTGTTCCCCACGCACGCGTCCAGGCGTCTCCTCATCGATTGTCGGACTCGTTCAAATATTCCAGGAGTCTGTTTGATCGTTTCAATTCCGTTCATAATCCTTAATCGTAGGTCTTCAACGGTGTCGATTGGAGAAGAGTATACTAAGGTCTTTAAATGTCCCCAAATGTAATAATCCAAAGGATTTAGGTCTTGTGATCTTGCTGGCCACGGAACTGGGCCACCTCGACCTATCCATTGATTGGGAAAAGTCTCATTCAGGTGTTCACGAACTGCAGCACTAAAGTGTGCAGGAGCCCCATCATGCATAAGAGGTACATCATCAAACAAGGTACGGAGCTCATGTTTCAAAAAGTTTAAGTAGATTATGCCATTAAGTCTGGGAGGAAGCTCGAACATAAGTACATGATCATGTAAAATTCCTGCCCAAATGTTTACTGAAAACTGATGTGAATGATTCTGTTTAATGGCATGAGGATTCTCGTCTGCCCAAATGTGTTCGCTATGAACGTTAACGATAGCTGTTCTTGTAAAGTGAGCCTCGTCGGTAAATATAACCTTCGTTAAAAAGTCTGGGTCAATACATTTGTTCAAAAACCATTGACAAATAACAACACGAGGATCATAGTCACGTGGCAACAGAGTATGCCTGATGGACGTGGTACGGGTGTAACTGTTGCTCGTAGTAACCTCCAAATACTAGATTGTCTGAATTAAACCAGTGACAATTCTCGTGCTCTTTTCAGGATGCTTAGAAATTTCATTAAGAACTAACTCTTCTAAATCAAAGTCCTAGTAGATCGGGGTCTGTCTGCATTAGTGTGCTCTTTGGACTGCAAATCTGTTTCAGACAGGCGCTGATGAATAGTGGCAAAAACCTTGCGCTTGGACAAATTCGTGGGATATTTCACTTGGTACAAACGTCTTGCTGCAGAACTATTGCAACGTGCCATCCCATACATTAGATGCATGTCAGCTAGTTCAGAGTATGAATACACATGGTAATTACGTTCAATATTCAATAACGAAAAAAACACGTAAGAGACACACACAGTCAATGAGTTACATTGTAATGCGTAACACAAACAGACAGTGCATTTATTGTATACAGTAGTTGGATGTTTTGGTCAACAATTTGCTCAAATGTTTAATGGAAGGAGTAGATGTTTGTGGAAGAGTTAAGCTTATTATTTTTTTAAATTTATGATGTTTCCAATTTACTAAAAATCCCTACATTCTCCCTTATTAATAGTCATAATTTATTAAATGTTATACCATTTGATTCTGCGTACAACAATAGGCGTTTTTTGGTTCCTTAACATTTTAACCTAAGTCATCCGCTTTCATGGAATGTCGCCTCAAATACTTTTAATGGCCGCCATTTTTAAATTTATAGTAAATTTGATACTTCTTTTTGTCGTCATTAGCACTAACACACAACAGTACTCATCCCAAATATAGGGTTTGTAACCTACCTGGTTTCGTAGATACAAAATATTTAGTAAAAATCACATACAGACAGCCAGACGGAAAACTAAGCACATTACGTCATACCTTTATAGAAACTTTTACCTTTATTTTTGCATTTCTTATCAGTTACCAAAAATTTTTACCATAATTTTGAATAACCCTGTATATATGAAAAGTTATTAATTTTATTTATTCCTCGTAAATTTTTTTTTTTTTATATTTTAGGTTCTCGATTTGGTAGTATAATAAACGTTAGATAAGAAAACTCATCTTATTGAAAACCTTTCTATAGTATATATATATATATATATATATATATATATATATATATATATATATATATATATATATATATTATAGTTATAGTATATATATATATATATATATATATATATATATATATATATATATATATATATATATATATATATATCATATATGTGGGCCAAGCCCTCCAAAAAATTTTCTAGAAATCAGCCTATGGTCTGAGGATAGGAATGTGAGTTTGGAAGAGGCGAGAAGAAAATTACATAATAGGAGTGAAATGGCGGTTTTTGTGAGGGGGTTTGGTGTGGGTGATCCAAGAAAATTCTGAATCAATTAGATTGACGATATACCAGTGAGAGTCCGTCGCAATCTTGTGAAGCCCTAGGGTGGATTTTTTTTTACTGCGACGATCTCTCACTTAAGGGTATGGAGGAGGTGGTAAAGTGGAGTGGGGGGGGGGCTTCCATTCGACTTTATCATGCTCTCATCACTTAGCTATCCTATTTCCGTCCATGTTACGCACCCTATCCCACATCTAGTGGAAGGAGAAGAGAGGATAAAAAATATAGAGGAATATATATATATATATATATATATATATATATATATATATATATATATATATATATATATATATATATATATATATATATATATAAATATATATATATATATATATATATATATATAAAGATCCATTAACCTATTTGCAAAGATAATCGCCTCCCCATGAATATTGATTACAAACCTGATGCAAATATATTTGAGATAGTTTATGATATTTTCTGTCTAATAGCCATTTTTATTTTGTTTTTCTTTCTCTTCTCTCTTTTCTTTTCCTTTTCTTCTTCTTCTTCTTCTTTTTTTTCTTTCTTTTCATTTTGTTGTTATTATTATTTGAAAAGGAGTCGTCGGACGGAGGGGAAGAATTTTCGACATTTGCAATTCTTTGAAATTGTAATTAAGGCAATTCGAAACCCAAGCCCTTCGGCCTGTGCGCAGATATGGAATAAATTATGCAATTTTATGTTATCCCCTTTATGTATCTATCTCTCTCTTTTCTATTTATTTATTTATTTATTTTCCTCTTTATTTGTATAATTATTTATCCTACCTCCGATCTATCTATCTATCTATCTATCTATCAGTTCATCTATCTATCTATCTATCTAATGGTCTATCTATCTATCTATCTATCTATCTATCTATCTATCTATCTATCTCTATATATATATATATATATATATATATATATATATATATATATATATATATATATATATATATATATATATATATATATATCTATCTATCTATCTATCTATCTACTCATTCATTCATCTATCTATCTATCTATCTATATCTATCTATATATATATATATATATATATATAGCAGCATATATATATATATATATATATATATATATATATATATATATATATATATATTATATATATATATATATATATATATATATATATATAGGGTATTTTTTCAGGAATAGACCGACAAACTTTGGTCAGGCATTGCTCACACGAAATAGAGCCTAAATGTCTCTATACACATATGGCCGGAAACGCACCGTTTCCGAGATATAGCGACATACAAATGGTACCAGAAACCATGTGTAACACGCACAGGTTTACATTGGTACCTATCGGATTTGCAATACACATAGTGAGATACAATGTGTATGAGATACCTAATTGATATAACTTCCGTCGATCGAAAACCGCACATGTTTCCTAATAAAAGCAGCATAGTTGCCATAAAAGGTACCAAATCTTAATAATAAAATTAATAATATTAACAATAACAATAATAAAAATAGCAATAATACTAATAATAATAATGATAATAATAGTAATAATAATAATACACACACACACACACACACAATAATAATCACAATAATAATAATCACAATAAACCAATAATCAACAATAATAATAATATAAACAAACACATTAATAATAATAATAATAATAATAATAATATAAATAATAATAATATAAATAATAATAATATAAATAATAATAATAATAATAATAATAATAATAATAATAATAATAATAATAATAATAATAATAATAATAATAATAATAATAATAATAATAATAATAATAATAATAATAACAGTACTGATAATAATGCAAATAATATTTACGACTAATAATAACAGAACATATATCAGAATTTCAGTTGGACGACCATATTTGTGGTCCCCACCAAGAGTACACAGTTCGACGACGTCGTCAATTAATTATGAATGGAGAACATATCGTTACGAAATTCCTATTTACCGACATCGTACACTTGGCAACATGGCTGAACGCTTGACATAAACAGAACGTAACCTATACGTTTGGAGACACATACGTAAACTAGTTTATTCCGTATCTCGTCATTGTAATACAGAGATAGTGGAGCACCTTTTGTAACATTGCACAAGCTATGGCGTACCCATTTCAGGAGCAGGCGGATATGCTATTTACATATGGGAAGGCAAACGGTAACGGTAGGGGGGCCGCACGGTTATATTTAGACACCTACCCAGATCGCACTCAGCCACACCATAGCACCTTCGCAAGCATTTATCGACGATTGTATGAGAGTTGACGGGAGCCAGGTTCGAGACTGGGTTGGAGCGAGAGAATCCTCTATTAACTCTAGCTTCGTCGCACTCAGACGTTAATGAGTACATTTGTGGTGTGCTTTGGTACAAATGGAATCAAGTGGTGCCGATGCTAAGGCAATATCACGACCATGTATTATTATTAATAATACACCCTTTACCTTTTATTTATTGACGATTGGTGAGAGTGGCACTCTTGTACCTGCAGCGGCCGAACGAGGACAACCACGAGCTGTTCGTACACCCGCCGTAGAGGAAGGTATTCTTGCCATAGTTGACAGGGATCCCAGCGTTAGCTCCAGACAGATTGGCCAGCTGACCGGCGTCTCTAATACCACAGTTTGGAGAATACTGCACGAAAATTTGCTGTATCCATATCACCTTCAACGTAAGCAGGGATTGTCACCGGCAGATTATGTACCACAGTTAAGGTTCTGTCAATGGTTTCAGCGTCACATCATTCCACGAAATAAAACGTCCTTAATCCTGTTCACAGATGAAGCCTGTTTCGGTAGACACGGCATCACTAACTATCATAACAAACATCTATGGGCCGACAGGAATCCACCTGAAATAATACAAGTACGGTACCAGCAAGTTTCGCATAAATGTATGGGCCGGTGTTCTTGGTGACTATCTTATCGGACCATATGTTATTCCGGAACGCCTCAACAGCCAGGTTTATCTACACTTCCTACGGCAAACGGCATAAGTCTTAAAACATAGGATGAAAATTAAATATAATTTCAATTAATTAATAATTTTAATTATAAAAAAGGAATACATTTAATTAATTAAATTAAATAAATATTTTCGAAAGAAATTTTTAGAAAATAATTGATTTTCTAGAAGAATAAGTTGTATTATATATATATATATATATATATATATATATATATATATATATATATATATATATATATATATATATATATATATATATATATATATATATATATATATATATATATATATATATATATATATATATATATATATATATTATTATATATATTTTTTTTTCTTTTTTTTTTTTACAAATATCATCTACTCCGCTCCCCAATTTTTAGCAAGCCCCTATTCCAAGGAGGGGGGTGTTGAGCACTCTGAATGATAAGGAGTGATAGATATGAGTATAGTTGTTATTATATATATATATATATATATATATATATATATATATATATATATATATATATATATATATATATATAGTTGGGTTATATATATATATATAAGTTATATATATATATATATATATATATATATAAATATATATATATTAATTCAGTTAAATAAATAATTTTGAAGAGATTTCGGAAAATATTTGATTTTCTTGAAGATATTTACTTTAAATAAATAAATACATTAATATTTTTTAACAATTATATTTATTTCCTTCTCCGAATTCGTTTGATATATCAAATTTCGAATATTTTTATGTTAAAAACTCGGAAAAATTGTAATTTGGCCTCAATTTTAATTTGAAATCATAGTAAACACCAAAAAAAAAATTGATTATATTTAGGTATGTTTATATTTTTGCATCAATTTATAACAAAGGAGTAATGGAATTAAAATATATTCTTTATTTTAGTTGATTTAACCCCCTATTATTTAGTGTAAATTTACAGTTAACCCCGGTAGAAACCCCGGTTTTTCCTGATTTTTGGCGCATAAATGTATGGGCCGGTGTTCTTAGTGACTATCTTATTGGACCATATGCTATTCCAGAGAGCCTCAACATCCAGGTTTATCTACACTTCCTATGGCATACGCTCCCAACCCTTCTGGACGATATTCCGTTAAATATCGTGCGAGACATGTGGTTTATGCATGATGGTGCCCCGCCTCATTTTAGCGCTCAAGTTCGGGGGTATCTGAATGGTAAATTCAACAATAGATGGATTGGTAGAGGTGGTCCGGTGCCATGGCCCGCACGTTCACCCGATCTCAACCCCTTAGATTATTACTTATGGGGACACCTGAAAAGCCTTGTGTATAATGAACCTGTTGCTGACGAAGCTACTCTACACTATCGTCTATTAAACGCCTGTCAGGACATTCGGCAACGGGCTGGAACATTTGAGAGACTACGTCAGTCAATGACAAGGCGTGTAGATGCCTGTATTACCTCTAGAGGAGGTCATTTTGAACATTTATTGTAATGGATACAAACAAATATACTGTACCACGTAACGTTTGCATTACTATGTATGTACCTGTAATAATAAATGTTTCATTACTATTCCTATTGCTGTCACTATTGTTCTTTCCTAACAGTAAACGCCTTTCATCGATTAAGCAGACGCTAGGCAAGTACTATCGTTATTAGTATTACTAGTAGTATTAGTAATAATAGTATTGGTAATGTATTATTTCCTACTGTACTGTCATTAATGTGTAATATTAAGTGTGTAATAATATAATATGTGCACCTATGTTACAAGCAGACCATTGCGTGCTAAACCTAACAGGAAAGGTGAGGTTGGTACCTTTCTGGTACCATTTGTATGTCGCTATATCTTGGAAACGGTGCGTTTCCGGACATATGTGTATAGAGGCATTTAGGCTCTATTTCGTGTGACCAATGCCCCACCAAAGTTTGTCGGTCTATTCCTGAAACACCCTGTATATATGTAAAAGTTATTTAACGGATACACGTTAATAGTGTAAATTAGTAAATGTGCTGTATCAAACGAAAGTTTAAATAAAAATAAAATTTTTTTGAAAACGAATAAGTATTGAAAGTATTTAAATTCTTTTCGTGAATTATTTGGCGAAGTACTTTTTTGCACGTTTATTAATATATTGGAAGAACGTGCGTTAAGCGGTCAGCGAGTGCAATTCATAGTTACTCTTCCACACTTCTTGACTGCCCCTTCCCCAAATTTCTCCCACGTCCGCCCCACCTACCCCCAATATTCTCTTTCAATGTTTTTAATTCATGTATTCATACACTAATGCGAACACACACATACCCACACCTACCCAGAACACACATCACATATATACATATACATATATATATATTATATATATATATATATATATATTATATATATATATATATATATATTGTTATATATATATATATATGTTATATATATATATATATATATATATATAACTCTTGTACATACATATATATTTATATATATATATATATATATATATATATATATATATATATTATTTGCTATATATATATATATATATATATATATATATATATATATATATATATATATATATATAGTTTATATATATATATATATATAATATATATATATATATATATATAGGCATATATATATATATATATATATATATATATATATTGGTGCGATTTTGCATGAGTCATAACATTCACCAAGCCTTCGCCACACTCCATCACGACCATCTGTAAATCTCAGTCATACCCCTGATTTCTGTCTGTGAACAACACACGTTTCCAGTCGTCAATGATCCAGCGCGTGATTCCAGCATACCTTGTCGTTGTACCTTATGCACGACGGTGAGCTTTGAGCTGTGGCTGTCCCAATTACTTTGCCAGTTCCGCTTCGTGGAGCCGTCGTCAGATTTTACTACTGAAATCCTCACATATGTTGCAGTCACGAGGTCATTCCGAAGCTCAACACTAGTGGACCCTTTGTCGAAAAACTTTATATGCAGAAACGCCTGTCCATTGTAGTTGTAACCATTTTCCTGACCTGTCCTTGACGTCAACAGTTCGATCCCGTATCACGGAACCGGCTAACCATCCGACTGAGTACAATGAACACCTTCTGAAACATACCTCATTCTGCGGCTTTCCTCTATCAGGGTGGATGCTCAAACGCACTAGTCTCTCGTTAAATGACGTGATCTCATTTTCTTATGAAAGCGCCTCTTCACGTCTACAGTTCAGGGCACATAAACACAATCTTCCAACTAGCAAGTTGTTATTTCTTTAAATAATCCACTTTTTAAGCACCACTTCTATCCTTTTACCTACTACATGTAATTTAAATTAAAAATGAGATAATAAAGTAAATCAGTGAAGGGGTTTCGTGGATGGGGAAAACTCGTGATCAGTATGTGTTATTTCCTGATACAAGATTAAGTCAAAGTGGGGAACATTGATAGGGAAAAAAAGAGAGATAAGGAAGGAAGGGGAAGAATTGAGTGAGAAGTTATGAACAAGGTAATAAGGAAAAAATGTGAGAGCACTTGCAAATAAATCAGTTGAATATGAACAAGATGAAACTGAACAAAACTGGAAAATGAAGGGAAGCCTTTGTTAGTAGTAAGAGAAGCATGGATAAGCAAAGTTGGAAGCAGAATGTCAATAGGTGAGTGAGTGAATGAACGAAGAGGCAATGCAAGCTGGTTAAAAGTAAAAAAAAGAGAGGTGTGGTTGAATGTGAAAAACCCAATGGTGAGGTCTCAAAAGAAAGGTATTTGGAATTATAGAAAAGACGAAAAATGGAAGACTGAAAGTTGCAAACGTAGGAGGAAAAGAGAGGTAAATGAAATGAACAGTTTGGAAGGTGGATGAATGTGAGACTTTACAAGGGAATAGGGAAACTCTTCTGAAGAAAGTAATGAAAGTTTAAGTAAGAGGGTAAGGGAAATCTTAATAGACTAATGAATAAGGATGGAAAATTTTCGCGACTGATGAAATTGATGTGATGAGAGTGTGGGAGGGAACACATCGAAAATCTGCATAATGTGAGCAGACGATGGGGTGATAGTGACTGTGTGTGGTTTTGATGGTGCAAGAAGTAATAGGTATTTAGGGATGAGGTAATAGGTGGGAGTGAGAAAGTTGAAGAATGGTAAATCCGCAGGTATAGATGTAAATTGCTGGTGAAATGATCAGGAATGGAAGCGAAATTGATTGACTGG
>JABUQX010143236.1:22500-24486 GCA_015478945.1 Trachelipus rathkii | reverse complement strand
AATCAATAGATCAATAGATCAATAGATCATGGATGGTAGGAGGATAGCGGGTGGTTTGATTTACTGATTACTGATTAATGCTTTAGGGTATGTAAAAATGCAATTTTTTTTAAAGTTATAAACATAAAAAGAATAAATTTTCTAGTAAAAACAAAATGTCTAAAGAAAACAAAACAAAATAAATAAAAGTTTTTGTGTTATGTTATACATAATATGACTTGAATCAATAGATCAATAGATCAATAGAACGCGGCGGTAGGAGGTGGGTGGATGGATGGTACTTTGATTTACTGATTTACTGATTTACTGATTTACTGATTTACTGATTTACTGCTTTAGGGTATGTAAAACAAAAATTTTCTTAGTTCAGGTTATGTTATGTTAGCTTTATTAATGTAAAAACTTTGTTACGTTACCATATATTCCATGGTTAGTATATAAAGAACTTATTTTTGTGTTATGTTTATCCGAAATGATACTCGAAATATGACATGAATCAATAGATCAATAGATCACGTATGGGTAGGAGGATAGAGTGGTAGGGTGGCTGGATGGTACTTTTTTACTGATTTACTGATTTACTGATTTACTGATTTACTGATTTACTGCTTTAGGGTATGTAAAACATAACAATTTTAATTAAAAACAAAAAATGTTTAAGGAAAACAAAATAAAATAAATAAAAGTTTTTTAAAAACAAAAAGTTTTAGAGAAAAAATTAAAAAGAAATAAAAGTTTTTTAAAAACAAAAAGTTTTAAGGAAATAAAATTAAAAATAAAATAAACAAACACATCGCTATACTGATTTGTTAAATGAATATTTACCTCCTCAGCTTCGTGCCTGTTCGTTCTGTATGCGTTGTTAGTTACTTTACTGTTGGTAAGTATGAAACTTTGTTAATATTAGCAGTTTATTCTTGCTTAAGCTGTGTTAGGTTTTTCGTTGTATGTTATATTCTTGCTTCAGACTATGATATGTTAGCTTTGTTAAGCCAAAACTTTGTTACGTTGGCATATATTCGTTGATCAGTATGATAATTAGGTACGATTATGGTAAATATAACCATGTTAATGCGAAAATAGTAATGATATGTTAGAGATATGTTGGAAAAAAGTGTGAGTAGGTTACGTTCTGTATGCAGTGTTAGTTACTTTCCTGTTGTTAAGAATGGAACTTTGTTAATGTTGACTGCTTATTCATGTATAAGGTATGTTAGGTCTGTCGTTGTACATTATATTCGTAGTTCAGTTGATGCTATGTTTGCTTTATTGATGTGAAAACTTTGTTACGTTAGCATATATTCATTGATCAGTATGATACTTACATAATGTTGTGATAAATTTTTGTTAAATGTTACTATGTTAATGTAAAAATATCTGTGATATGTTTAAAAAAGTGTAAGCAGGTTACGTTCTGCGCTCAATGTTAGTTACTTTACTGATGTTAAGTACGGAACTTTGTTAATGTTAACTGTTTATTCATGTTTAAGATGTGTTAGGTTTGTGAGTGTACGTTATATTCGTAGTTCAGGTGATGCTATGTTTGCTTTATTGATGTGAAAACTTTGTTACGTTAGCATATATTCATTGATCAGTATGATATTTAGACAAGGTTATGATAATATTTTGTTAAATATTACTATGTTAATGTAAAAATATCCATGATATGTTTGAAAAAGGTCTGAGTAGGACGTGTTAGGTTTGTCGTTGTACATTATACTCTTAGTTCTGATTATGACACGTTAGCATTATTGATGTGAAAACTTTCTTACGCTAGCATATATTCATTGATCAGTATAATAATCAGCCCATGTTATGATAAAATTTTGTTAAATATTGCTATGTTAATGTAAAAATATCCAGGATTGGGATAGGGAGGAGGGAGGGGTAGGTGGTTAGATTTACTGATTTACAGGTTTAGGGTATGTAAAAACACAAATTTCTCAACTTATAAATATGAAAAGCGTAAATTTTAGTAAAAACAAA
>JABUQX010143236.1:0-17500 GCA_015478945.1 Trachelipus rathkii | reverse complement strand
ATGAATTTAATATGATTTCCAAAGTTTCATCTAATGGCACGTTAGTAAATAAACTTTGAACGTCGAAACTTGCCATATAATAATTATTGGCATTTGAAAAGTTTACTATTTCACCGACAAAGGAAAGGGTGTACTTTATTGAGTATTCATTTGATGTTAAATTTTCTAATATTGGAACAAAAAATTTTGATAGGTTGTAATTTACAGTGCCAATAGCAGATAAGATTGGACGGACCGGGCAGTCAGGTTTATGTACTTTTGGTAATCCGTACAATATTCCTGGTTTGGCACCCGAGGAATAAAGAGAAGAGAAAGTACTATCATCAATTTTGTTAGAACATTTTAATTTTCTTAGCAATCTATTTAATTTATCTTCAATAGAACATATGATTTTTTGGCAATTTTCGGTTATGACCTTAAATTTGGATGTGTCAGAAAGTATAGCTAACACTTTATCAATGTAGTCATTTTTATCCAGAATCACAACGCCAACTCCTTTGTCTGGTTTAGTAATTATTATATCTTTGTTATCAGAAAGCTCCTTTAAATTTTTAAAATCTTCTTTAGAAAATACATGAACAGACTTCTTAGGGTTAAATTTGCGAAAGGTTGTAAAAGCTAAATTTCTAATGTCATTAAATATAGTTTTCTGTTTCTCTTCCGAAAATTTGTACATTGGAGATATATATAATTTTCTTAAAAGCTTCTCAAAATGGAGCAAATATTTGCAAATGTTTAATTTCTGGGGAATAACTTCAAAATTTAAACCTTTGGCAAGAGTGTTCTTAGTACTTTCGTTAAACTGAAAGGAACTGTAATTAAAAATTACTGAATTTGGATCAATGATTTCATTACGTGAAGAAATTCCTAAAGATAAAAGTTTTTTATCATGTACTTTCTTAATAGTAGTAGAAGTGCCGTCAATGGTTCTAGATAAAATACGATTAGCAAATATGAAGTCAAGGCAAGAAAGAGTTAGTTTTAAGTCAGCAGAAAATTTCTTAACATTTGTTGATGTAATTTTAATCATCTTCTCTTTATTTATTATTTCATTATTCAGAAGAATCATTTGACATTTCTTGTATGATCTTGAACCGTACATTCGTTTATTCCATAGTTTAAAATATATGAACTTCGGGAAAATTTTGTTTACTTTACAAGTTTTTAAAAATAAAAGGTCGAGTTGAAATTTTGTTTCCTTAATCATCTCTTTTTCAAGTTTCCTAAATTTATTCAGAACTGGTCTTCCATATTTTGTTAGAAGAACTTTAGAAATAGAACCTCGATAACTGAGGCGGAATTTTATAATAGCAAGTATCACCAAAACGAATTTAAACATTTTAAATAATTTATAAATTAAATAATCTTCGGGCAAGAATTCTTCTTCCCATTTTCAAGGCTCACAATATAATGATAAAAGTATATAATGATATATATATATATATATATATATATATATATATATATATATATATATATATATATATATATATATATATATATATATATATATATATATATATATATATTTGAATATATATATATTTATAAGCAGTTGACTCCAGGAGCGAAAATCAATAATTAATGTATTGTTATTTTATAATAATTTTAGGTAAGATTAAATTTTTAAAATTCGTAAACCTAACCCAACCCAACCTAACAAACCTAAATTAACCTAACCTAATATTAATGGAGTCAACTGTCTTATAAATGTCCATATATATATATATATCAAGAGGTGGGCACTTCCGCTCTTTAGTCCTATATATATATATATATATATATATATATATATATATATATATATATATATATATATATATATATATATATATATATATCAGAGGTGGGCACTTCCGCTCTTTAGTCCGCTAGTCCGCTAGTCCGCTCCGAGCGGACTACCAGAATAGGTGCGGACTAGCGGAGGTGCGGAGGTGCGGAGTCGTCAGGAAATTAGCGGACTTGCACGTGCGGATCAAAAAAAGTTTCCGCTCTTTTGGTCCGCACCTTTTTGAAAAATGAAAGTATAGTTTACTTATTAAGAATTCTTATTGGTTATAATAAAGAAATATAATTTTTATTTTAAGTTTATAACTAATTATACTTTTAGTCTAAGACTTATTGTTTTTTAATAATTAAACTTCCAAAACCAATCTCAACTTCCTTAATGGTACCATATATAATAAATAACATTTAAATTGATTTTATAGACTGAATAGCTATTACCCTCTTCTATAACTTTAATTAATTATATTATTGCTATAATAACTAGGCAATACCTAAATCGATTATATATATATATGCTATTATTATTATACATATATTGTTATTATTGTTACATATATTATTAAGTATATATGTATATATATACATATATATATATATATATATATATATATATATATATATATATATATATATATATATATATATATATATATATATATATATTTGGGTTTTACACAGAATTGATTAATATATATATATATATATATATATATATATATATTACACAGATGTATACATATTATTATCATCTTATTATGTTATTTATATATATATGTACATATATTTATATATATTTATATATATATACATGTGTATTTCATATATATAGCTACCGAGCTGATACGTAGCATTAGCATAGACTCTGCACGCGTGGAGGCTTTCATGGATTCTACCAAAATCTTGAATGAATAGACCTTCTTATGGGTGGACAGGGTGGTCAAAATATTTCAGAAGGGAGGCAGAATGATTTAGGTGAGGACCTTAAATTAGCAATGGACTGCTGGAAGCGAACTAACACCAGCACTCCTCTCACCAAGGACATCTTTCCTTTTCAGCATAGGCAGAATTTGTTGAACTTGTTCATAAAATATAATACACCTCTCCCTAGTTCTGCTGCTGTAGAGCGAATATTTAGTACTGGTGGGGATATTTTGAGGGCAAAGAGGTCAGCCTTAACTGCTTTTAATTTTGAGCAGCTAATCTTTTTGAAAGGTAATATGGATTTCTTGTTTTTGAAGAAGACATTGAGGAGGAAGAGGAAAATTTTGAGATTTTGTAAATATTCATTCAATTTTTCATATAATATTATAAATAAATCTTTTGTAAGGATATATATACTATTTAGTATTTAATATTAAAACCTTTTGTGAAGTCGCACATTATTAGGAATGTGCGGATGTGCGGACTTGCGATAGCGGAGGTTTGATGGTCTGAATAGGTGCGGAGGTGCGCTAGCGGACTACGTTTTTTCGAGGTGCGGAGGTGCGCTAGCGGACTACCCCTAAATGAGCGGGGTGCCCACCTCATATATATATATATATATATATATATATATATATATATATATATATATATATATAAATTAATTTTGAAATATTCATGTTATATATATATATATATATATATATATATATATATATATATATATATATATATATATATATATATATATATATATATATATATATATATATATATATATATATATATATATATAAATAATTCTTTTTATTCTTTCTCTTTTAAAATTTCTTTTTCTTTCAAACAGCCTGACCATATGTAATATAAATTTATTCAAAACAATTGTTTTTAAAAATAAAACTTTCTTCAATAAAATCCTTCTTTAACGATGTCCTTAGATCCGATTTTATTATTTTTAAAGCAGAAAATAAGCTCTCAACATTCACTTGAATAGGAGGCAAAACTGTAATTGTGCAAGCGGCATCTTGCAAAATTTTAGGATAGCAATTGATTGCCTCTTTAACTGTTAACTTTGATTTCCGGTCGATTTTCATTATTCCATCTAATGACATGGAATTCTACCTTTTATTTTTTTAGAAGATATTTAGGTTGAATGTCTTTTACTAGTAGATTGTCTTTTTAGTTTTTTCAATCGCTTTTCTGCATGCTCCAATTTTTCCCATTATCTGGCAAATGTGACTTCTTCATCTGACAAAATTCTACAAGGGAGGATTCCTGAAACTGCTGAACTATCTGACTCCGACCCAGATTTCTGTTCGATAGTGTTATTCATTTTAAGTCCTAGTTCACAAAGAGCACTCCTAGCTTTAAATATCAGATCTTCAGTTCTGAGAAAGATTCTAAACAAAGATTGCCGACAAAAGTATTTTATTTTCAGTTAACATTCTTTCCCTTCTTTTCATGGAATTTATTTGTGATTTGCTAAAATCCGTTCTCTATAAAAATTTTCTTGCAGTCAAGTCTTCTGATTGAATATTTTTTGTTGTAAAGTATGGGTGTTTTAATAATTCTTCGAGGGTTTCGATTTGTTCCCACTGACTGTCGGAGAGAGAAAGTTCAGTAGTACCGGCAGCCATCATACTACTATAAAGTTTTAGTTGCAGAAGCCTTTAGAGCATAAGACATATATATGTACTTCCCCATCTTGTCTCTTGACCTAAGATTGTCACTTTTGCATCTTGATTCTTTAGAACTCCATTAATTTTGGGGTATGCTGTTTTGCTATTTGTCTCGCCCTGCTTATAAGATTTGCTCTATGAGTATTGTGGAGACCATCACGCACTGTTAACTGTAAAGTATGAACTCCACATCTCATGTGTTAACGTTATCGGAACATAGTCTTTCATAGTTTTATCAAGTTCATTCTGAAAACAACTATTACTTCTTCGTTTTGACATTCAATAAAATCAGTATCATCACATTTACCAGCTTCCTATTCCTCACCCTCATTGTCCTTATTTAATTTTTCAAATTGTACTGATCATGTTTGATGCGTTATCCGTAACTGGAGCTTAATTACTTGTCTCCTTGTTATTGCCTGAATTCTTAAGATGCTAAAATAAATTTTGATATATTCGGGTTGAAATGTTAGATTTGAAGTTTCTTTACTGCTAACGTTTTAGAAATATTGTTTTTATCTTCGTCCACATATATAATATTATTGACAAAATAATTTAGCTTTGCCCATGTGTAAGTATCCATTTTTAAATGCACAAAGCGTCCCTTTATGCAATTTTTAAGCTTATTTTTTTAAGTTTATTTTTTCTTCTAGAACTATTTTACAAATATTTTCCCAGTCTAAAGGGACTTCCAGTTTCTAAGCCATGTCTCCACACAGTGCTTTAAATCCTGGTCATGCAAAGAAAACTAATGGGTCACTATCTTTAACAATCATTATAATCAATTGTATTTTGAATTTTTCACTTAACATAGACAGAACAAGTTTATGGCAACTGAAAAAGTTTCCACTTTAGTCTCAGTTTTTGAAATTAAAGGTTTCTCCTGATTACCTTTAGCTTCACCTTTCTTTTTAACAATTGCAGCAATGTCTGGATGATAGCTTTTTAAATGTCGCATTAATTTAAAGGATCCAATAGATGTATTGTGACCCCATGAGTAACTGGTAGTTAGGTAGACTCTTTTGTGATGATCGAACTGACTGTTTCCCATCAACTGTGTTAACTATTTCATATTGACAAATGAAAGTATTTTTATCTTCAGAGTGAGTAATATATTCAAGTACATGAGGTGTTTTCGATTTTGGTTTAGTTGACATAATTTTTCTAAGGATATTAAACTTAATTAATTAAAGTTATCTATAGAAGTATCGAACCTTTTTTATTATTGAATAATAAATATACATAAACAAATTTCTGAAAGAATATATATATATATATATATATATATATATATATATATATATATATATATATATATATATATATATATATATATATATATATATATATATATATAATATATATATATATATATATATATATATATATATATATATATATATATATATATATATATATATATATATATATATATATATATATAAATTCGTGTATATTTATATATATATATATTATTATACTGGTATATATATATATATATATATATATATATATATATATATATATATATATATATATATATATATATATATATATATATATATATATATATATATATATATATATATATATATATATATATATATATATATATATATATATACCATATATATATATAATTGAAATATTGGAATATAAGAATTGGAGGTGATCTCCTCAATTATTAAGATATATATATATATATATATATATATATATATATATATATATATATATATATATATATATATATATATATATATATATATATATATATATATATATATATATATATATATATATATATATATATATAACACCTGTAGTAATAAAATTAATAATTACTTAATTTTGTATTTTCCGGAGCCGGAGCCTCTTTTTTTGCGGCTCCGACTCCGGCCCGGCTCCAGGTCCCCTAAATTTCGCCTCCGACTCCGGCTCCGGCTCCAGATCCCCCAAAATTTCGCCTCCGGCTCCGGCTCCGGCTCCAGTCCCTCAAAAAGTTTCGCCTCCGGCTCCGGCTCCGGCTCCACCCAAAACCTTGCGGCTCCGCGGCTCCGGCTCCCGGCTCCGGCTCCGGCTCCGCAGCCCTGCTTAGCTACCTATCCTCCTCACGAATAGTATATGCTCCCTGATATATATATATATATTTTATTATTATTATTATTATTATTATTATTATTATTATTATTATTATTATTATTATTATTATTATTATTATTATTATTATTATTATTATTATTATATACACTTATTATTACATTATTATTATTATTATATTTCAAATCTAAATATAAATTTATTATATATATATATATTATATATATTATTATTAGTTACATTATTACTATTATATATTATTATATATTATATAATATTATTATTATTATTATATTACATATTGTATTGTTATTATTATTATAAATATATATTATTATTATTATATATATATATATATATATTATTTATTTAGTATTATCCTGGATTATTGTTAATATATATATACATATACATATACATATATGTGCTGTGTGTGTGTGTGTGTGTGTGTGTGTGTGTGTGTGTGTGTGTAAGTGAGAGGATAGCAAAGACATATCTTTGGGCATAAGATATGTTCTAGCAGAAATATATATATATATATATATATATATATATATATATATATATATATATATATATATATATATATATATATATACATATATATATATCAGGAGTATGACTCCAGACTGTGCTACTTGTGCTCAGCACGAGTTAACATTATAGAAACGATCTATTTTTGCAAATTTCATAATGTATACAATAAAAATTCCCATTATTTTGCGAAAGTTGGTCAAATAAATGAAATAATTACATAATAAATATAAAGATTATAAAAATTAAAACGAAAAAGGTAAGAATAACCGCTATTAAATAATGTTTTTAACCCATTAAAAATGGCTGCAGTTCGTGCCCATATCGAATGGTGGAGATGGTGTCTGTGAATTTAGAGTACTTTAGAGTATAAAATTGTTTATAAATAATATGTTTAAATACTATACATCAGGGGTGACCAACCTTTTGCATACCATACGCCAAATTTTTTCACAGAGGAGTTCAGATGCGCTATATATATAGCAGTTATGTAGAATAAATATATATATATATATATATATATATATATATATATATATATATATATATATATATATATATATATATATATATATATATTATATAGATATATATATAAAGAAATCTCAGAATATATGATTTCTCTTTAATTATGTTTTTAGAACTCTAATTTAAAAAATACGGCACTAATTTCTAATATGCTCACTTATGAAAAAAATAAAAAGCAAATAATTTAAGAAATATGAGAGAACACTGCCTCACTATCACTGATGAACACAAAATTTCAACTGATGATCATTGACGATGTTTTATTACAAGGTAATTTAAAATCATGTTTCAAATATGAGTTTTGGCGGGAAAATATATTGAATATGAGAGTCGACGCTACAAAAAAAATGCATAAACATTACGATATTTGTTACATACTTCTTTATATCTTGCCAGATTTAACAAATTTCTGGAAATAAAATGAATTTTTAGTTTTCATTAAATAAATTCGTAAGAAATAGGCTGACGTAGCCCAGTTAAAATATAAAATCTCCTAAAAAGTAGCCCGTAGCAATGCGCCACTTATAATCATCCAATGCGCCACGTTTGGCGCATGCGCCAAGGGTTGGCCACCCCTGACTATACATAATAAATAATAATTTTATAACAAAGAATATTTAATAAAACAAATAAAATAATAAAGAAATTACTAAAATACTTAACAATAATGAAAGGAAAAGAGTGACTTTAAATAAGGTCATGGAATTAAAGTTAATCATGGAATCTATGAAAGAAAACGGTTTAGATATGACTTTTTACATCTATCTTTCAATCTAGAAAAATATGTTAGATATACACAGCCATTTGGTATACAATTTCATATATATATTGCGATTATTAAGATATATATATATATATATATATATATATATATATATATATATATATATATATATATATATATATATATATATATATATATGTATATAATAATAAATACCTTAGTTATTCGGTCCAAAGGATACATATAAAAAATTATTATTACATATATATATATATATATATATATATATAGAGATATATATATATTCGGGAGCAGTAAAGTTACCACGCCAACGATACATATATTATTATTATTATTAATATGTATATATAGATATATATATATATATATATATATATATTATATATATATTATTATATACATATATATATTATTATTATTATATTATATATATATATATATATTTATATATTATTATATATATATATATATATATATATATATATATATATATACATATATATATATATATATATATATATATATATATATATATATTATATTATAAGAAATATATATATATTATTACATATATAAACATATTATTATTATTACTTATATATATATTATTATTATTACATATATTATTATTATTATTATTATTATTATGTTATTATTATTATTATTATTATTATATATATATATATTATTATTATTATTATATATTATATATATTATTATTATTATTATTATAAAAATATATATATATTATTATTATATACATATATATTATTATTATATAAATATATATATATATTATTATTATTATTATTATTATTATTATTATTATTATTATTATTATTATTATTATTATTATTATTATTATTATTATTATTATTATTATTATTATTATATTATTACCTACCTATGTATATGAGTATATATATTATTATTATTATATATTATTATTATATTATTATTATTATATTATACATATATATATATATATTATAAAAAAGATATATTATATTATTAATATATGTTTTTGTTAATTTATATTATTGGTTAATATATATATATATATATATATTATATATATATATATATAAATGTGAGTTTTAAATTTTTGTCTTAATATCTATATATATATATATACATATTTATATATATATATATATATATATATATATATATATATATATATATATATATATATATATATATATATATATATATATATTTTAACTTTTAGAATTAAAATAACTTTGATTTCTTCGGTGAAGCTATAAAAATTTGAGATAATGAACCTTTGAAAATTTAGAAATTTATATTTGAATACTTCATCGACTGTTTTAATATGACGAAAAAAATTTGATTTAGGTTGTTGGTAAACTGTGTGGTCATGACGCCTCTCCGAATCTTCTTCATTTTCATGGCTCAACAAGAGGGCTGCTCAATGCATGGTGGTTGCTACAGATTGGGAATCACTTTACAATCTACTAATAGTAATAATAATATAATTTGTGATAAAACTAGTGTTAATGATATAGTGGTAGTGTTAATAATTTGTGCTAAGAATAATAATAATTATAATAATAATAATGATAGTAGGGATTATGATAATGATAATAATAGTGATAATGATAATAATAATGCTAATGATGACGGTAATAATAATGATGATGAAAGTGATAATATTGATAATAATAATAATAATAATAGTAATATAAAATTATTAGTGATAAAACTAGTGTTAATGAAAATAGTGAGTGTTAATAATTAGTATAAGTATTAATGTTATTGATAATAATAGTGTTAGTAATGGTAATATTGTCACTGATGTTAGTGTAATATATATTTGTATTTGTATGACGTATGCATGTATATATGTATTTATTTGTATGTATGTATATTGTATATATATATATATATATTTTCTTTTTACATATTATTTATTTATTATAAAAGCGACCCGGTAGCTCAGTGTGAGAGCACTCGCCAAACAAAGGAGGGGTCCCAGGTTCGCAACTGGTCGGGTGGGGAATGTGAGCTATTCTTGGGTTTGGCTTCGTCCTGCTCGGACGTTAAACGAGTACACCTCCTCCTTGATTAGGGCTCTGCCCGTGAGTGATGGTGTTTATCTCTGTAAAATATATATATATATATATATATATATATATATATATATATATATATATATATATATATATATATATATATATATATATATATATATATATATATATATATATATATATGGTGAAAGTCCAGAATAGACGAAATATCACTAGCGACGCCGAAAGTAAAACTTGGTATGACAAGTTTAACGGTAATATTTGCCGGCAATTATAACGGTTCTTGTATATATATATATATACTATATATATATATATATATATATATATATATATATATATATATCCGTTCCGTGTGTGTTTTAAGTATGTTTTATATATATATATATATATATATATATATAGGTGAAGGTTACCATAAAGGAAGGAAAAACTATAGACTTTAGAGAAAAGTTTATTTAGAAGAAAAGTTTACTATATATATGTAGAACATGAAAAGCAATGTATTTTAAATTTTTTTCCTCTAAGAGACGTAAGGCTTGGCGTGGTAATTTTACTTTAATTACTTAAAAGAAGAAAATGATAAAAGTAAAGACTAAACAATATATATATATATATATATATATATATATATATATATATATATATATATATATATATATATATATATATTATTATTATTATATTATATTATATATATATATTATTATTATATATATATATATATATTATTATTATTATTATATGCATAAGTCTATTATTATTACATATATATATATATATATATTATTATATTACATATATATATATATACATATATTATATATTACATATATATATACATACATATTATTATTTATCTTAACGTTAACATATTATTATTATTACATATTATTATTACATATTATTATTATATATATATATATTACATATATATATATATATACATATTAAGTATATACATATATTGAGTAAAATATCTTAATAATATTATTATATATTATATTATATATATTATTATATATTATATATATACATATATATTATATATATATACATGTTAATATATCTTATATATATATATATTATTATATTATTATTATTATTATTATTATATTATTATTATATTATATTATTATTATTATTATTATTATTATTATGTTATTATTATTATTATATTATTAACTGTATATATTATATTATTATTATTATTATTATTATTATTATTATTATTATTGTTATTATTATTATACATATATTATTATTATTATTATTATTATATATATATTACATATTATTATTATTATTCATCCATTTTCATTACATATACATACATATATTATTATATATATTACATATTACATATTATTATTATTATTATATATTATTACATATTACATATTATAAAGATTATGCATATTAATATATATATATAGGTTGCATAAATATATATACATAAATATATATATATATATATATATATATATATATATATATATATATATATATATATATATATATATATATATATATATATATATATATATATATACGAGATATAGGTGGAACCAAACAACCCAGCAATTTGATCAAAAATCGATAATAGACTATATGATAGTATCAGATTAAAGAATGATAAGAAATGTAAAGGTGATACCAGGAGTGTCGCTGGATGCAGATCATAGATTGGTGGTGGCAGATATGAAGATGAGAGGCGAAAGAACTGTTAAGGAACAAAAAAGAACAGTGATCAAAGTAGAAAAGCTGGGTGAACAAGAGGAGAGAGAAAAGTACAAACAGAAAATGCAAGAAACCTTGAGAAGCGGAGTGGAAGATGAGAGGTTGCAAGATGTAATAAAAGAAGTTGCAGAGGAAACGCTTGGTAAAAGGTGGGTAGGAGGAACTAGAAAAAGACACACACCATGGTGGAACGAAGAAGTGAAAGATGCAATCAGAAAGAAAACGGAGAAAATGAGAAAATGGTTGAAGAGAAGAACGGGAGAAGCGAGAGAGGAGTATGTACAAGCAAGAAATGAAGCAGAAAGAATCAAGAGGAGGGCGAAGAAGGAGGAAACGGAGAGGATAGCGGCAGAATTAACGAGAGATGTAAATGAGGGGAAGAAAAAGCTTTTTAAGATGGCGAAAGCATATAGAAAACCGAAGAATAAAATCAGAAACATAAAGGATAGAAATGGAGAGATACTGGTAAAACCGGAAGAAAGGAATGAAAGGTGGACGGAACACTATGAGGACTTGTTAAACGTAGAATACGGAGAACATGAAGAAGGGTATGGATAGGGAAGAAGCGGAGGAAGAGAGAGAGGAGGAAGAGGAGATCACAATGGAAGAATATGAGAAGGCTATAAAAAAGATGAAAAGGGGCAAAGTGCCAGGAGAAGATGGAGTGGCAGTAGAGTTGGTGATGGAGGGAGGAGAGGAATTGAAGGAGAGAGTTTGTAACCTGTTAAACATTTGTTGGAGAGAGGGAAAAGTGCCGGATAGATGGGGGAAAGCTATAATAATACCAATATACAAAGGTAAAGGAGATCCAAGCAACTGTGACAACTACAGAGGAATTTCATTGATGGACCACCTGGCAAAAATCTACGAAAGAATATTGGAGAGAAAGTTGAGAGTGATTGTGGAGCCGAGACTGGGGGAGGAGCAGCACGGGTATAGAGGAGGAAGAGGAACGACAGATCTTCTGTTTACACTAAGGATGGTTATGGAGAAGATGTTAGAATATGGCAAGAGTTTTTATGTTGCGTTTATTGATCTGCAAAAGGCTTTTGATTCAGTACCAAGGGAGAGACTATGGAGAGTCATGGAAGAAAATTATGGAGTGAGTGGTAGACTGAAGAAAGCAATAATGAGTATGTACGAAAAATGTAGTTGTAACATCAGAACGGAGTGTGAAAACGATATATGGTTTGAAGTAAGAACAGGAGTTAAACAAGGGAGTGTATTATCGCCTATATTGTTCATATTATATTTAGACGTGGTAATAAGTAAAGTGAAGGAGAGATTAGGAGTTTTTGATGGAGATATAATGGCTTATGCGGACGACCTAGCATGTTGGAGTGAGGAGGAGGAGAAGATACGGGAGGTGGTGAGGTTGTTTGCGGAGGAGTTGGATGAGGCAGGGATGAAGATGAATGTACAGAAGACAGAGATATTAATGGTAACGGGAGGAAACGATGAAGGCATGAGGATGATGGTGGGGGAAGAGGAGGTGAAGGCGGTGGATTCCAGCGTCTATTTAGGTGGATGTTTTAACAGGGAGGGAGGATGTGGAGGAGAGATTACTAGAAGAATGGAAAAATATGGACAAGCTATGAAAGCACTGTACCCATTGATGAAGGACGGAAATGTTGGAATGGAGGTTAAAAAGGTAATCTTCGAAAGTATATTGACTCCGACGCTGCTGTATGGAGCTGAAACGTGGACCACTACGAGGAGGGAGGAGAGTAGAATACAAGCGGCAGAAATGAGGGCTCTGAGAGCAATGACTGGAAGAAGCAGAAGAGACAGAATAAGGAACGAAGTAACCAGAGAAACTGTAGGAGTGAAGAAGATTATACTAAAGATGGATGTGGGAAGACTGAGATGGTGGGGACATCTGGAAAGGATGCAGCCTGATAGAATGCCGAAAAGAAGATGGGAATGGACACCGGAGGGAAGAAGACCGAGAGGTAGACCGAAGAAAAGATGGACCGAATCGGTGGAGGATTCTTTAAAGAGATGCCAGCTGCAGACAATGAGATGGTTGAAGAGAAGAGGAGTGGTCCAGGAGAGAGATGTCTGGAGGAAGACCCTCGCGCGACTGACAGGATGAAAATCCTTCCTGGGAGAGGAAGTAAGAAGTAAGTAATATAAAAAGGCATAATATATATATATATATATATATATATATATATATATATATATATATATATATATATATATATATATATATATATATATATATATATATATATATATTATTACCTTCTCTTTCTTCCTTTTTAGTATTATCGTCCTACTTCTCACGTGACCACATCCTTGTTTGCTATTGGTCAATCGATTCCGCCATCTTATCGCCTTGAACAAGCTTTCTGGAACCGCTCCTTTATTTCGTCCCAAATAACCTGTTTTCATTACAAACAATTCGCCAAATCTTATGAATATTGATCTTGTGAGCATCAGTGATTTTATTACAAACGTTTAATGCTCCATCAGTCCTCTGTGGAACCTTTGTCTCGAATAGTACAAGGTGTGTAATTTCGCCTTATTTTCTAAGGCCTAATTTTTGTGCTATTCCTTATCGAAAATAATTCTTTGTTATAATATTTAGTGAAAAACATTTAGTGAAAATTTATCTTTATTGTGCCTTACATTATTTAGATTTTAAATTACTTTTTAATATTTTATTCACGTATACAGCGAAGCTATGCGCAAATTTTTATTAATTAAAATATAATTGTCTACCCTAAATAGAGATCTTAATCATAAATAGAGCGCATTATTTCATGCGTAACTTTTATATTTCATACTGTAATCTCATTATTATTATTATTATTATTATTATTATTATTATTATTATTATTATTATTATTATTATTATTATTATTGTTAATGTTTACAATATATTAATTATGTTTATTGTTTCAATATAGATTTTGACAACCGAAAACGAGTTTTGTTACTACAGCCTTCTGAAACTTCAGTTACGTCCCTGAACGTAACATTGGTGACCTTTCGTTGATGACCTGGAGTGAGTGCTGACGTTGTTACATATCCCAGCATTCCTGGAATCCTCTCTCGTATCAACAGAACACACACGGATCCGCAACCTGACGCTGGAAATCCATTTATTATATAATTATAAATATTTAATATTATATTACGATACAAATTTTAAATAATATCTGGGTGAATTCTGGCCCAAATTATCATTTTCAAATAATTTTTTTTACATTATTTTAGCCCGTAAAAGCGGCTTACTATATATTTTCCTCATCCATTGTATACCTTGTTGTAGTATTTAGTCTATTATTTGGTCTCTGACCACATTTTATATCATATTTAGCGTGTGCAAATCGCATCTTAAGCATATTATTTTTTGTTTCGTAATATTTTTTTAAATATTTTACAATCGTATTATATAAATATTTATCAACTATGTCCCCTCCTGACGCTGCAAATACTGAAAATATGAACGTAATATCACAACAGCCTGCTTCAGACAGGGAAACCCCTACCGCTTACACGGGAAAATTTGTCAACAACGATCTCGATTTGACCTTTACATTACTCGAGCTCCAGCTGGAATCCACCAATGAACTTGCACGATTCAGAGCCCTATTGAACATATTGCCTGTTCCTGTATTACAGCGCCTGAAAGATGTTTTACCCTCCTTACATTCCCACAACCAGCCCTATACTCAACTTAAAACCGAACTTTTAAACCGGCTGGGAGAAACTGACGCTGAAAAAGTAAAAACTTTTGACTGTGTCTCTTGGAGTGACTGTTTCCATACTCAGTCTCATTATCTGAAGGCAATCCTCCCATCACCTCCGGTAACAGCCACATATTGTTCAGCCACCTCTCCTGCAAACTCCCCATGTCAATTTAAACATACTTGCCGATCATCATCGCCAAGAATCGCCACTATGAGATCATGCTAGAATCTTTTATGACGCAAGATACGCCCACCACAAGTTTCGCATATCACAGATCCCACCAGTAATAATAACTTAACACCAGCGTCACTATCGCATGTAAATGAGTCAGTCAACGCGATGCGACAACCGCCGCCCACTGAAAATGCTTATATTATCTCCCAACTACAGGTGTTGCAGAACACCATCATGGATTTAACTACTAGAATGCGCGCTTTGGAGGCGCGTTCCACCCCTCCTCCTTCCCCTCCTTATCCTCAACAACAATATCCTTATCCTCAACAACAATATCCTTATCCTCAACAACAGTATTCTCATCCTTCATCCTCTCCTCTTCCTTATTCACCACCTCCTTCATACCCCCAGCCTCCTCCCACTCCTTCATACCCCCAGCCCCCTCCCAATGCATCAAATACTTATTCTGCTTACAATTATGGTCATAATTCTCGCTCTCCAACTATGCAACGACGTTCATATCGTCGCTCACCTACTCCTTCGCGTCAATTCGCCTCTTCTCCTGTTGATTCTCAGGCTTTGGTTCAGTTTCCATCACATAACCAACAGGGTGTTTGTAGAAATCATCAACGTTTTGGAGATCAAACTCGGTCATGTCTTAAGCCTTGTACATTCGGGAATTTAAACTCAAACACCGCTCCATAAATTCGCTTGGGGTGGTTTCAAAAGCGTCTAACTTACTTTGTGTTTACGATCCCTCCACCAAACTATCTTATCTCGTAGATTGCGGGAGCTCAATCTCAGCTGTACCACTTTCCATCCTCGGGAAAAACTCGTGCTCCAGAAGCATCTGGCTCTTTACGCGCTGCCAATGGCACAACCATTAACACTTATGGTACCAAACGACTCCATTTAACGCTCTCGTTCCGTCGTGATTTTATATGGGACTTCACGATAGCCGACGTCACTTTACCAATAATAGGTGGACTTTCTGTCCCACTTCAACCTTCTTGTTGACATGAATCACAACCGCATCATTGATTTTGAGACACATTTCTCATCCGCTTGTATTCGTGCATCTGCTTCCATCAGTGGCATACATCTTTCTCCATCTAATAATGTTTTTGAATCATTATTAATCACCGATTTTCCAGAGCTTCTTTCTCCAGTCTCCAAGTTCCCCCCTGTGAAACATAATGTTGTTCATCACATTGAAACTTCCGGCAGACCTCCATTCTCTCATGCACGACGTCTTGCACCAGATAAACTCAAAGCGGCAAAGCTAGAATTTGAATCTCTCTTAGAGAAGGGCATCATCCGACCTTCCAAATCTGACTATGCCTCTCCATTACATATGGTTCTCAAACCGAATGGGGATTATCGCCCGACTGGCGATTATCGCTGCCTGAATGCGATCACTCGCCCAGACCGCTATAATGTACCTCATTTACAGGATTTCACATCCCACCTCTCTGGTTGTACCATTTTCTCAAAAATTGACTTAATTAGCGCATTTTTTCAAATTCCCGTCAATC
>JABUQX010143235.1:0-10000 GCA_015478945.1 Trachelipus rathkii | reverse complement strand
CACAGCGTATGTTCTGCGTGTCGTAGAGGGCGAATAAGGGACAGTGGTAGTTGGGTTGGCTAGCCACTACCACTTATCTTTTGCTAGGAATGCTAATGCATACCTCGTAGAAAGCCGTGATTGCCGTAAGCGATCTTCTATCTTTCGGCGAAAATATGTGAATCGTATGGGTACATGGAATGTCAGAGAAATAAGTGCCGAGTAGAAGAGGAGATAGGTGATGGATGTATTTAGAAAGAGCAAAATTGATTTGATCGCTGGGACTAAAACAAAGGTGAAAGGAAACGGGGAAAATGAGTGGTGTGGTGTGAAATGTGTGTGTTGCTGGTATGGAAAGGAATGAGGGGGGAGAGAAGGAGTTGCAACGGTGGTACAGAGCTATAGTAGATATTGTTTGTGTGAGTTCAAGAATTCTAATAGTTAAATTTAAACTTGAAAAGGTCAAGGTATGTGTGGTTGTGACATATGATTCATCTGAGTTTAATGTTGAAGAGAGTGCGATTTTCTGGAATAATCTGGATGATGTTCTGGATTATGTGAGTAGGAGCTTTAGATTGATTGTTTTGGGTGACCTAAATGGTTGGATAGGTGATCAGAAAATGGATGGTATACCAGGTGGCTTTGGGGTATCGAGAGCAAATGAGCATTGCTTGAAGGTGATTGATCTCTGTAAGGAGAGAGATATGTGTGTAAGTAATACTTTCCTTAAACACAAGAGTATTCATGAGTATACTAGAGTTAGTGTAGGTAGAGATGGTATCGAATTGAAAAGAATGATTAATTTTGTGTTGGTGACGAAGGAGATGCTGAAATATGTGTTGGATGTTAAATCAGTGAAGTGGGTAGAATTAAGAGTGAGAATTTAAGTGAACAAGGTAATAAGGATAAGCATTTAAGAGTGCTTGCAAATAAATCAGCTGAATGTGAACAAGTTGAAACTGAACAAATCTGGAAGCAAAGAAGGTAGCGGTTGTTAGTAGTGCAAAAGAAGTATGTGGATGTGCTAAAGCTGGATGTAAGAATGTTAACAGTGAGTGATGGAATGAAGAGGTGATGCCAGCGGTTAAAAGAAAAGAAAAGAAGAGTGGTTTAATGTACTGAAAGCCAATGATGAGGTTTCAAAAGAAAGATGTTTGGAATTATATAAGGAGGAATAAAGGAATACCAAAAGATGCATACGTAGGAGGAAAAAAGAGGTAAACGAACAGTTTGGAAGAAGGATGAATGGGGACTTACAAGGGAATAGGAAGCTGATAAGGAAGGAAGGTGATAGTGAAGGTGTGTGTGAGTTTAATGATGCTAGAAGGAATAGGTATTTTGGGGACGATGTCATTAACAACTGGGAGGTAATGGGTAGAGTGAGAAAGTTGAAGAATGGTAAATCTGCAGGTATAGATGATATTACTAGGGAAATGATCAAGAACGGAGGCGAGATGTTGATTGAGTGAATTTGGAAGTTGTGTAACAAAGCTTTTATAGAGGTTATAGTTCCGAGGGATTGGAGGAGAGCAGTAATAGTACCCTTATATAAGGGTAAGGGAGGTAAAGGGAACTGTAGAAATTATAGGGGAATTAGTTTATTGAGTGTTGTAGGGAAAATATATGCTAATATTTTGGTCGAAAGAGTGGGTCGAGTGACTGAAAGACTGATTAGTGAAGAACAAGGTGCGTTTAGAAGTGGTAGGGGATGTGTGGATCAAATCTTTACATTGAAACAAATAATTGAGAAAATGAGAGAGAAGAAATAAATTGTATTTAGGTTTTATGGATTTGCAACAGGCGTATGATAGGATTAATAGGGAAGCTCTATGACAGGTGGTAGTGATATATGGTGTTGATGGTAGGCTTCCGAATGGAATCAAGGAAATGTACTACTATAGTGAAGCGTATGTAAAAATAAATGGAGCTGAAAGTGATTGGTTTAATATGGATTATATGGATGGGGTAATGAAATAATTATATGTGAAAGTAGCAGGGGAAGGTGTTAGAATGATAGAGAATGGAAGAGAGTTTTGGGTGCCCTATCTATTATATGCGGATGATTTGGTTTTGTGTGGAGAATCTGAAGAGAGTTTGAGACGATTGGTAAAGGGATTTGGCAGGGCGTGTAAAAGGAAGGTTGTGAGTGAGGACGTGTGAAGTTATTTTGAATGGTGATCAACTGGAACAAGTGTCTGAGTTTAAATATTTAGGAATTTATAATACATGTTGGATGAAAAGGGAACGAATAATGCAGAGGAAAGTTGTGAATGGTAGGAAGGTGGCTGGACCAATTAAATCCTTGGTGGATGTAAAAGGACTAAGTCTTGAGTGATCTAGAGTCTTACATGAGGGTATGTTGTTACCTTTATTAATGTATAGTAGTGAAACTATGAGATGTAGATCTAAAATACAATGTGTTCAGATGGACAATCTTAGGGCGTGTTAGGTGTGAGAATAATTGATAAAATGAGGAATAAACGCATTAACGAGTTGTGTGGTGTGAGGAAAGCAGTAAATGAGAGAATAAATGAAAGTACATTGAGATGGTTTGGTCATGTGGAAAGGATGGATGATAGTGGGTTGGTTAAGTGGATGGAAAGTGGTGAATGTGACGGGAATCCACCGGCTGGGAGACAGAAGAAAAAGTGGATTGAGTCAGTAAAGGAATGCCTGAAAGTGAGGAATGGGAGTTTGGCAGAGGCGAGAAGAATGGTGCATAATAGGATGAATGGCGGTATTTTGGGATTGGGTATGGTTGTAGCCCACCTGGACCAAGTGATGAACCCTACATTGACGAGATACCATAGTGAAGGTCCGTCGTGGTCCAGTGAAGCTCTATAGTGGATTTTCTGACTGCGGCGAGTTCTCACGAAAGATTATAAAGGGAGCGTTAAGGTTGGGCTTTCTTTTCGACTTGCATCATAGACTTCTACTTCTTTTCTGTTCATATATATATATATATATATATATATATATATATATATATATATATATATATATATATATATATATATATATATATAGTTAGTTGGTTAAAACAGAATAATTATTTATATATATATAATAGTATATATAGTTATAGTATATATATATATATATATATATATATATATATATATATATATATATATATATATATATATATATATATATATATATATATATATATATATATATATGAAACAAAAAAATGTAGTCAGTAAGAGATTTTCTGTAATATTTACGTATTGCAATTTACAGCATAGTGTTTTACCCTAATCTCAATACACACACCTCACTACAAACATAGCCAACACATACAACAGAACAATCTATTCAGATACAAATCACTCTTCTCATGTTTCTCGCATTAGAAAGGCAGCGTATTAGGATGCAAACCCACGCCCGTGGTGATAAGCAACTGCGTTGCGCTGAAGCAGAGCTTGCTATCGGGCCTCAATATTCTTGCACTTTCCCACTTGGGCAGAAACCATACAAATACTTTCCCTGACCAATTTCCAATCTCGGAATTGAGGTTATGTAGTGAGAATGACATTATATATATATATATATATATATATATATATATATATATATATATATATATATATATATATATATATATATATATATATATATATATATATATATATATATATATATATATATATATAAGAGGTTCTCAAACTGGGGTACGGGAAGAGATTTTCAGGGGGTACGTAAGGTCAGTAGAAATATGCATCTAAGTACGCCAATCATATTATAAAGTATAAACGATTATATATATATATATATATATATATATATATATATAATTGTGTATATATAAATATAGAGAAATAATATATAGATATATATATATATATATATATATATAATATATATATATATAGTATATATATATATATATATATATATATATATATATATATATTAGTGGCGGCTCCATCAAAAAAGAGACAGTATGATGAGAGTTATATCAAATACGGGTTCACCTCAATTTATAAAGGCAGTCGAATACAACCACAGTGTGTCGTATGCTACAAGGTCTTGTCTGAAGGTTCTATGAAACCTAGCTTTCTAAAGCGTCATCTACATGGCTGTCATACAACTTTAAAGGATAAAGATGCAAGCTTCTTTAAACGAATGGAAGGTGGTGTGAAACATTCTCGTCTTGATAAATCTGGTCAGTCATATCAGCAATCTCATGCAGGTCTTTGCATCATATAAAGTAGCACTCAAGATCGCTAAAGCAAAAACCGCATACTGTTGCTGGAAACCCTATTCTTCCATGTCGCAAATTGTAAGTTGTGGCGATAGGTGAGGCTGCTGCAAATAAATTAAATTATGTGCCTTTATCGAACGATACTATTCAGCGAAGAATTTCTGATATGGCAGAAGACGTCAAGCAACAAGTGATCGAAGAAATTAAAACGGCACCAACCAAGATGTTTTCCATACAACTCGATGAAACTACAGACATTAGTAATTATGCACAGTTGCTTGTTTTCGCAAGGTATATAAAAGATGGCGATTTTAAAGAAGAATTCCTATTTTGCCACTCATTGGAAGCCTCAACTACTGGAGAAGATATTTTCCAGACAGTCAACACATTCTTTGATTTCGTAGGACTTTCTTGGAAAAATATCTGTGCACCGGCAATGCTTGGCATTCGCTCTGCTTTATAGGCAAAGTAAGGGAGGTGAACCCTGATGCAGCTTACACCAGGCGATTCAGCCGATATGTTTTGGCATCCAGACACACCTCCAGAACTCGGAGATGTTTTTACTGATGTTATCAAATGGTAAATGCCACAATCAAGTTCACTTCTTAATAGTCGCCTTCTTCCGTTTGTTGTATCAAGATTTCGAGGCTGAACATGGAGAAGTTTTGCTCTTTCACACAGAAGTGTGCTTTCGCGAGGAAATGTAATTTCTAGAGTTCAAAATCTGAAAGAAGAGATGTCCGAATTCCCCTTTTTCAAGAGATGATAAGGCGCAAACTAAGTATTTTCAGTGGAAAACTCATCCAAAAACAATGGCAAATTAAATTGGCATATTCAGTGCGACATATATTTTTCTCGACAAATGATCTGAATTTGTCACTGCAAGGGAAATCCACAACATTGATTGATTTTATCGATAAATGTAAGTCATTTACTATGAAACGTGAATTGTGGGAAAAAATGTGAAATCAGGAAAATTTTCCATGTTTGAAAATACTGAGAAAATTCTTGATGGAGAAAATGATATTACCGGACATCGGTAATCTTATTCAATTTCACTTATCTTCTCTTTGTAATGAAATTAAGTCTTACTTGCCAGAAATAGAAGAGAACAGAGCAAAATTAATACAGACGTTGAGGAGGAATTTATAAACTTCTTAAATGACTCTACTCTTAAGCATGCTTATGATACATTATCTCTTATCAAATTCTGGTCACTAGTAGTCCAGTCTTATCCTCAACTTGCAAAAATGGTTATCTCAAAACTTCTACCGTTTCCTTCAACATATCTGTGTGAGCAAGGATTTTCCTCTTTGTGCTTGATGAAAAACAAGCTCCGATCAAAATTGAATGTAGAGCCTGATTTGCGATTGTCACTGTCGAAAACAGCACCCAGAATTGAAGACATAGCAACGAATATGCAAGCACACTCTTCCCACTAATTTTTATTCTCAGGTAATATATATATATATATATATATATATATATATATATATATATATATATATATATATATATATATATATATATATATATATATATATATATATATATATATATATATATATATATATATATATATATATATATATATATATAAACAAAAGATATAAAGCAAATTTCTAGGGGTACGAGGTTTATGATGCTGAACTGGAAGGGGTACATTGCGAATTAAAGTTTGAGAACCACTGATATATATATATATATATATATATATATATATATATATATATATATATATATATATATATATATATATATATATATATATATATATATATATATATATATATATATATATATATATATATATATATATATATAATCATCCCTAGGCTTTCTTATCTAACTGGGTTTCGAACCCACACCCTTGCTGTTGCTAAGTAGGTGTGCCACACTCGGACCACAGACGGTCACTCATATATACATATATTATATATATTATATTATTATACATATATATATTATTGGATAGATATATAATGAATTGTTATTATATTATTATATTATTATATTATTATTGTTACATATATATACATATATATTATTATATGCAAAAAAATATATATATATATATATATATATATATATATATATACATTGCGACATATATATATTATTATTATTATTGGCTAATATTATTATTATTATTGGTTATTACATATTATTATATATACATATTATATATATTATATTATAAAGAAATATATATTATTATTATATACATAAACATATATTAGAGGCTACATATATATTATTATTGAGTTGTTATTGGCATATATTATGGTTATTATATTATACATATATATATACATATATATATTATACATATATATATAATATATATTACATGCTAGCATATATATATATATTTTGATTCCTCTTTGAATGATCACTGCCTCGGATTAAGGGTTCTTTGAAGTGTGCAAAACGCAGAACCAAGGTAATTTTATCTGTCGTATAGGAAGGAGTGCATTCTATTTTGTTTCCCATCAGTTTGTTTGACTGTAGTTTCAAAAGTTTTCGAATCTATCATCCTTGAGAGAAAGATTCCTAAAAATTTGAAATCCTTTAATCTTTGACCAGACCGCCAGTGTGTGTGTTGTGTAGGGAGCGCTATATATAGTGAGCTTCTTTCTGTTTTCACACTCTTGGTACTCTGCTATTCGGTATTTTGGTGAAACTTGGACTCTGGTGCTGGACATATTGAAAGCTTTCTATAGATTCTTGCATAAAGCTTTGATTTGTAAATTTCACTTTTTTTGATATCGTTACTTCTCTCAGAATGTATTTTCAGTAGTTGCTGACACTTTCATTTCATTCTTTGAATGTATTTATGAATAGTTGTTTTTTATGGGTTGAATACTATCCCTCATCTCTTTTAATACTTTTCCTTAATTATCTTACTCGTTGTCATTTTATCACCTATTCACATATGTCAACGACATTGCCTTTCATTGATTACACACCTTTTATATTGCAAGACGTCCCTTGCAACAGAAAACAATTGTTGCTAAGAGTATCATAGGATTAACTGACCTCTGATCTTTATCGAATGTCTAATTAGGCCATAGAAAACATGCTTTTCAATGTCTCATAAACTTCAAAAACTTACAATAGTTCCGTCGTTCTATTTTTTATTCGAATATAATCTTCCACACAACTGCAACATCATCGAAAACAAATAATTCAATCCTTCATTTGTTCTTAATATTATTCTTGGTGTTTCTTTAATTTCTTTTATCCTATATTCTTTCTTTGAAAGATCAGATCGTTTCTCTTAATAAGCATGATTTAAGAAGTTAAGTCTTCTTAGGCATAACCAGATTTTCTTCACACTTTCCTAGTTGTTTCTTCTTTTTAAAGGGTGTCGTATGTTATATGGAGTGTGCATCATACATCTGGGGTGATTTCGCGCATATTGCTCTTCCTGAAAAGGAGTAGTCTGTTGTTTTTTATCATATCAGCTCTCTTGCTCTATCTAACTCTCTTCTGAACTTTGTTTTTGTCGCTTGCATCCTATTTTGAAGAGTTCTGATGTTACACATCTTTCTGCACAGTCTCACCCCTTCTCTTTTCAGTTCTCAAACTCCAGATCTAAAAGCTACAGACTCATTTTTAATTGCACTCACCCACCTATTGCTAATTGGTTCATTAACCTATTTACTTTTATTTATTTATTTATTTTTTTTTTTTTTTTTTTTTTTTTTTTTTTTTTACAAGATGACAAGAAAATTCCTCCTCCTGCATATCTTCCCCCGTCCCTCCATTTACAATACTTTTTATCATTCCATTCTCTTGGCCTTTCCCCCCCCTCCCTTTCCTCAATTTCATTGGTTCCACACACCTAGTAGGAAACTTTATACTTATTATCTGGTTATTTTTCATTAAAGCAGCTCTGTCTTTCTTTTTGACACAAAATCTTTCTATCTCCACTAAAACTTTTTTTAACTCTTTCCAAAAATTTGTTCAGATAACAGTTAAAATGAAATTTCTCGCATGCATGATTCAGCTACTTCTGAGCTCTTATCTATTCGTGTAATTATTATTATAATTGTGTGTGTGTGTGTGTGTATTATTATTGTGTATTGTGTGTGTGTGTGTGTGTGTGTGTGTGTGTGTGTGTGTGTATTATTATTATTATTATTATTATTATTATTATTATTATTTTTACAATTATTATTATTATTATCATTATTATTATTATTATTATTATTATTATTATTATTATTATTATTATTATTATTATTATTTTATTATTATTATTATTATTATTATTTTATTATTATTATTATTATTATTATTATTATTATTATTATTATTATTATTATTATTATTATTATTATTATTATTATTATTATTATTATTATTATTATTATTATTATTATTATTAAAATTATTTTTGGGGGTGCATATTCTATTTGTCTTCTCTATTAAACTTTTATATATAATTTAGTTACAATCCACGTATCGTAAAATTTGTTCCACATAATCTCAGTTTCTCTTTAAGCTACTTCTCACTCTTTGTTCTCAACCAAAATCTTGCCTTTTCATATTCACTTCTATCTTTCTCTCTCTCTCTCTCTTTTTTTTTTTTTTTTTTGTTGTTAAAATAAATTTACGTGAAAATATTTAAAATTTTCTTTGCATAATTTTCTTACTCTTTCTTTCTTCACATTCTTAACCTTCTATTACCACTTAATATACTACTACTTCTTATGATATTATATCCACTACCAGACTACCGCTGCTGTTACTGTTTCAACAAATGTTGCTACTTTTAATCCAAGAACAACTATACTACTTTTACTACTACTACTACTACTACTACTACTACTACTACTACTACTACTACTACTACTACTACTACTACTACTACTACTACTACTACTACTAATAATAATAATAATAATAATAATAATAATAATAATAATAATAATAATAATAATAATAATAATAATAATAATAATAATAATAATAATAATAATAATAATAATAATAATAATAATAATAATAATAATAATAATAATAATAATAATAATAATAATAATAAAGTTTAATTTCTTTAATAAAAATAAATATGTAAAAAAAAAAAATTTGTCTTCCAGTAATTAAAATTTAAGACTTTAATAGAAAATAGTACAAAAAATTTAGAACATTCTAAATTTATGACAAGTTTGTAACCGCTGCTGAGGAAAGAGGAGTGAGATGCGTTTTTTTATTTTTATTGCTTGTATTTCTGGTCTGTGTGTGTGTGTGTGTGGGCGTCGGGGTTTTTGGCGTGTGTATGATTGCTGATGCCTTGGCGTTTCGCCAACACTGTAATTGTGTATGAAAGCTACGAGCTTTTTCGCTCATTCTTTTGGGTTAGTATAAAAACGTAGGCAAGATAGTCCTATAAAAGCCTTTTTTTTAGGGGGGTGTATTTCCATTTGTCCTTAATTTTATTTCTTTTAATGGACAATTCTACAAGTAATTATTAATTTACGCCTTCGCGATATCTTTATTTAAGTATACTTAATGGCTTTTAAATATATATTTACGATCAAACTTTTAAAGAACCCACGAAAAAGAAAGCCGATTTCACCGAATCCCATTTCTGTTAAACAAACTTTTATCCGCAGCTAAATCTTGATACAACAAAATTTAATAATAATAAAATAATAATAATAATAATAATAATAATAATAATAATAATAATAATAATAATAATAATAATAATAATAACATAATAATAATAATAATAATAATAATAATAATAATAATAATAATAATAATAATAATAATAATAATAATGCATATATATGTATATAT
>JABUQX010143234.1:17500-25585 GCA_015478945.1 Trachelipus rathkii | reverse complement strand
TATATATATATATATATATATATATATATATATACATATATATATATATATATATATATATATATATATATATATATATATATATATATATATATATATATATATATATATATATATATATATATATATATATATATATATATATATATATATATATATATATATATATTTTATATATATATATATATATATAGATATATATATATATATATATATATATATATATATATATAATAGTATATATATATATATATATATATATATATATATATATATATATATATATATGTATGAATTTTTAATTCAAACTTCAAAGAGTAAACACCCATCTTCACACCCGCATCCTCATCTATTTAAAGATCCATCCTCATCCTCTAAGATCCTAACTGCACTGCATCCGGTAAACAGTCAAAATTCCCACATCCGGGTCCATCACTACATATATATATTATATATATATATATATATATATATATATATTATTATATATATATATATATATATATATATATATATATAAATATATATATATATATATATATATATATATATATATATATATATATATATATATATATATATATATATATATATATATATATATATATATATATATATATATATATATATATATATATATATATATATATATATATATATATATATATATATATATAGTTATATATAAGAATTCAATGAGAATAAAAAGGAAAAGATTCCACCCTTTTGGCAAAAAGAACTGAAGTTTATTTTTTGTAAACCTTACGTAGCGCATCGAATGATGTAAAGAATAGAAAGATTCCATTGCTTTATACGCCACTGTAGGACTTGGAGGTTGGAAGTGAGTTTTAAAAGAAAAACATTCCTGGAATCTTTCCCTTCTTCAACTCAGTGCAGTGCAGTTTGAGTTTAGGTTGTGAAGTGATTATTAGTTTGTTTTATTAGCTAGTGTTTTACTAATAATAATTCATTTCTCCTCGGTAGTTTGTATTTGTGTTGTGCGTTGAAGCTGCACCGGTAAAATATCTGAGAGTGGGTGTGAAGTCCGATAAAGAAGAGAAAAGAAAGTGGCACATACTTAATTAACAAGTAGTGAAATATGTAAGAACAGGAATGTTGTTGCCGGAATAGTTTTTGATTTCATGAAGAATCTTCCTTTACCATCTAGGCCAGTGGAAGAGATGTTCTATTGGCGAAAACTGTTTCATTATGTGTTTTTGTGTACATAGCCTGGGTAATCACAAAGCAATGTTCTACACATATTATGAAAGCGTAGAAAAAAGAGGCCCCGATAATGTTTATTCAATGTGAATCACTATATTACTAGCGATATTTCTCCTGAAGTTAAAGAGTTTCACATCTTTTAGCGCTGCTTGTCCTATCCAAAATTGAAATCATACACTAATAAGATTTCTTCTGAGTCTAACTATAACAAGACGGTTTAATGTGACAAATGGCTACTTTCCAGTCCGAATCAATAACTTCCTTCCGTGCGACTGTGACTTTGGAATAATTAAAAGAGTTATTCGACGCTTTGACCGAATTTACTCCTTTGTTCAATATGATGAAATGATTGAAGGAGCAAAAAAGATTGCACCTTTATTTAATATTCACTCATAGAGAAATGATGAAATCAAAGATTTCAAAAATTGCTTTGCTATTCTATTTAAAAAGTCTGCAAAAATCTTGACCCTTGGATCCAAATGAACAATTTGAAATTAGCAAGTACAAACATCTACTTTTTAGCAAAAAGAGAGAATACATCACTACAAAGGACTTTGTTAACGGATTCGCAATACCATCTTTCAAATTTTTAAACGGGTAAATTGTACCCTTCCCTCTCAAGAGGCCTACACCGGCAGAGTTCCTATCAAGGGAAAAAAGCTCGAAGATGTTTCAAGACTTATTCATTTTATGCCTGATGAGTACAGAGAATTTTACAACATTTTAAATTAGCAAACTTCAAATACCACGAAGGAAGGTGACAATGAATAACAGAAACCAAAGTGCTCTTAGCTAACAGGATTTGATTTTTTTCAAAACAAGATAGTAAAACGTGCAACAGTAGTTATTGCATATCATTTTATTAATCGATTAAGATATTTGTTTAGGTAACTAACACACACAAAATTGTATAATTAAAAGGCTATTCTTTACCGTAAGGGAATTGCTTTGTTACCCAAACTTCATTGAAATTAAAAAGGAAAAAGGAAAAGATTCCTTCAGCTTTGAATGCATTAAGATTTCAGAATGTTAATATTATTAAAGATTTAATGCTACATATTGTAGGCTCAAATACTCCTTTAAAAATGAACAACTGTAAGTTTTTATATTTGACTGGTAGTTAAGACAGGAAAGAGTTTTTTTGTTTTTCTGAAAGTTACTTGAGTAGAATCTTTTTTATATTTATATATTATTATATATATATATATATATATATATATATATATATATATATATATATATATATATATATATATATATATATATATATATATATATATATATATATATATATATATATATATATATATATATATATATATTATTATTTAATATATATATATATATATATATATATATATATATATATATATATATATATATATGGCAAATTTGTACAAGCTATATTTTTCGTACTTTTTTATAAACTTCTGACACCTTTGCAATACTATTTTACTTAAGCTAGGCTATGAATAGCGTGAGGCTTTTGATTTTGAGTTCGATTTTTTTGTAAAAAGGCATTTCTATTACGCATTATTTTGCTTCACTAATTTTTTTAAAGGAAAATTCTTTCAGACGTATGAATTTATTAATTTAAATATTTAGTACAATAATAATAATAATAATAATAATAATAATAATAATAATAATAATAATAATAATAATAATAATAATAATAATAATAATAATAATAATAATAATAATAATAATATTAATAATAATAATAATAATATTACAAATATATTAATGTTAGTGTTTAAGTTCATATTTACGTTACTTCGAGACAGGCAGCACCTACAGAACAAAATATATATTCGGAATCAACGGAAAATCACGAGGGATTTCACTATTCGTCGAAATATTTAAAAATTATTTTCATTTAGACGAGTTTGGTAGATAGAGGGGGATGAAGTCCCCATCGTCCACCAGAGGCTGAGACCCTGGACTCCTGCCATCGTTGTATTTACTATGGTATTCCTTTAGTTAAAAAAAAAGAATAATTTTACTTCCCTTTACACTTTGGTATTACTTTAACTAAAGGAAAATAAATTTTTTAAATATTTCCGACGAATAAATGCAAAAAAAAAAAAAAAAAAAAAAACCAAAATCTTAAAATTTTCCGCTGATTCCAAATCAGCACTGTAGGTGCTGCCTTTCTCGAGTTACGTGAAGTCAGCTTTACTTTGACAATATATATATATATATATATATATATATATATATATATATATATATATATATATATATATATATATATATATATATATATATATATATATATATTTATAAAGAAATATATTTCTTTAAAAACAATTTTGCTTCAGTACGTTAATTATAAATCTCTAGCAACATTTTAGTACGTTTTATGTTCAAGTACTTTTTATTGCCTGCTTATCTAAGAAATTGCATATATATATATATATATATATATATATATATATATATATATATATATATATATATATATATATATATATATATATATATATATATATATATATATATATATATATATATATATATATATATATATATATATATAGTTTTTTTTATGCTGAAAAAGTTAAAAATGCCGTATAATTGACCAAAAATTGCTTTTGGTGTGAAGCTCAGATTCTTTCCTTTTTTTAAATTTTTTATTAAAAATTGTATGAACTTATTTCGAATTGTGTTTAGTTATTAATTATTTTCTTAGGTACGAATTTTCGTTCCAATAAAATAAAATGATAATTACGTTTTATTATTAAAATTAAATGATAAATACGTTTTAACAAATATATATATATATATATATATATATATATATATATATATATATAAATATATATATATATATATATTTTTATTATAAAAATATATATATATATATATATATATATATATATATATATATATATATATATATATATATATATATAACTTAAAAAGGCAAAATATCAGAAAAGAGCCAGGAGAATTATCTCGAAAAGTATGACACTTACAGGAAAACCAATTACATATTTGAGCATATTACCAGAATGTAAAAAAAAATCTCGAAAAGTACGACACTTACAGAAAAATAAATTACATATTTGGAATCAGCGTATAAAGCTTATTATATGCAAAGTCGTTTTATGATTTAAAACTAACGAATACCCTAGAGTAGACAGCATAGATACCAGAGCCGGGGTCTCTGGCCTTCTAGGTGGACGATTTGGGGATTGTCCTCTTTTCTGTACTACATCGGCTCGAGCCCCCTAATGGAAATATGTTTCCTTGAACTTCAATTTTTAGGGGGCTCGAGCCGATGGGGGACAGAGGGGGGACGAAACGACTTTACATATAATAAGCTTTATACGCTGATTCCAAATATGTAATTTGTTTTTCTGTAAGTGTCGTATTTTCTTTTTTTTTTACATTCCGGTAATAAGCTTTATACGCTGATTCCAAACATGTATTTGGTTTTCCTGGTAAGTGTTATATGTATGTCATTTGACCAAAACAAAATTTGCCCTTAAAAATAAATATTTGAAAACTGGATAAAATTTAATAAAGTACCAAAATCGTACAAAATATTTTTGGACCTTCATTAAACCACGTAGCAATGGAAAAATCAAAATTTGTAAAGTTGGTATTTTAAAGTCATAAAAACAGAATAAACTAAGGAAATTATTTTTTATAAAAAATAAACCTATTTCCTTTCTCCAATTCTTATCCTTATATATATATTATATATATATATATATATATATATATATATATATATATATATATATATATATATATATATGTATATATATATATATATATATATATATATATATATATATATATATATATATATATATATATATATTAGAGATGTACCGATACCAGAAAAGAGATTAATCAGCGTAATTTATGAGGGGTTTTTAATTTTATTATTATTATTATTTTTTTATTCGTCGAAAATATTTTTTTATAAAAACTTTATTTCCATTTAGGGGCCTGACAGGGGGATGAGGGGGTAACTGAAGTCCCCCATCATCCACCTGGTTGAGAACTGACCCTGCCATCTTGCGGCTTCTTACCCTATGGTATTCCTTAGCTAAAAAAGAATACTACCACTTCCCTTTACACTTTGGTTATTACTAACAAAGAATACCACAGGGTAAACCACAAAGATGGTAGGAGTTTAGTCTCGACCTTACAGTGGATTCCATTTGGGACTTCTGTCCCCCTCTGTCCCCGTCGGCCTGGAGCCCCTAAAATGGGGACGATAAAAAAATTCAGGTCATTTTCGACGAATAAAAAAAAAAAAAAAAACCTCCTTAAAATTTTCCACTGATTATAAATATATAATTTGTTTTACTGTAGGAGCTGCCGTTCTCTAGCAACATACCGTCAGCTTTAGACACTCTTGACTGCTATATATATATATATATATATTATATATATATATATATATAGTATATATATATATATATATATATATATATATTATATATATATATATATATATATATATATATATATATATATATATATATATATATATATATATTTATATATATATATATATATATATATATATATATATATAGTATATATATATATATATAAAGATATATATATATATATATATATATATATATATATATATATATATTATATATATATATATATATATATATATATATATATTTATATATATATATATATACATATTATATATATATATATATATATATATATATATATATATATATATATATATATATATATATATATATATATATATATATATATATATATATATATATATATATATATATATATATATATATATATATATATATATATATATATATCCAACACTCATTGTGGACACAAATACTAAATCTTTACGTCGAAATAAACGAAAAAATTAAATAAAAGGAATTTAAAAATAAATCAATTTGAAGCTCAAAAAAGAAAAAAAGTAAGTTCTTTTTATAGCAAATCAAATTTTTAATTTTTCTTTACCTAAAATAAAAAATCATTACCAACCATTCCAATACTAAATTATTTTGCTACGTGGTTTAATAAAGGTCCATTTTTGTTATCCTTTTACCTACTCCTTATATATATATATATATATATATATATATATATATATATATATATATATATATATATATATATATATATATATATATATATATATATATATATATATATATATATATATATATATATAAGAAATAAAAAAAAAAAAATAAAAAAAATTTAAGATTCATAAAGTTGGTAAACCTGGGAAATGCATTTTAAGATTCTAAATTTACGAAACAAAAAAAAAGAGAAACTTTATTTGAATTTTCAAATATAATTTAAATAATATTAACAAAATGTAAAAAGAAATATATATATATTTTTTTGTGCTTCACCGTAGGCTTATGAAAATGAGTAAGCTTAAGCAATATATTTTATTTTAAATTTGATATATGCACATAAAGTTTGCAGAGACGTCATGATAATAATAAATTGATATTATATATATATATATATATATATATATATATATATATATATATATATATATATATATATATATATATATATATATATATATATATATATATATATATATATATATATATATATATATATATATTAAGAAAGTTGGAAAATTCCTAAGGTTTTTACATTAAGATTTTTGAAAATTTAAAAAAAATAAAATTGGTAAATTCACCAAGAATATTGGCATTTAAAACATTAAGATTATACGTCTTCAGTTGTCCACCGGAGGCCGAGGACTGATTCCTGCCATATCTTTGCGGTTTACCCTATGGTATTCCTTTTTAGTTAAAAAAAAAATAATTTTACTTCCAAAAACACTTTGGTATTACAACTAAAGGAATACCATATTGTAGACCGCAAAGATGGCAGGAGTCGTCTCTGCAGCACAGGATTGAGGGGGACCTCATCCCCTCTGTCCCCCGTCGGCTCTGAGCCCCCTAAATGGGGAAGATAAAAAATTTTTTTTTTAAATATTTTCGACGAATAAGCCAAAAAAAAAAAAAAAAAAAAATTAAAAACCACCAAAATTTTCCGCTGATTCCAAATATATAATTTGTTTTACTGTAGGAGCTGCCGGTCTCTAGTTACATACTGTCAGCTTTAGAAAAATCTGACCATCTATATATATATATATATATATATATATATATATATATATATATATATATATATATATATATATATATATATATATATAAATATATATATATATATATATATATATATATATATATATATATATATATATATATATATACAACACTCATTGTGGACACAAATAATAAATATTTACGTCGAAATAAACTAAAAAATTAAATAAAATGAATTTAAAAATAAATCAATTTGAAGCTCAAAAAAGAAAAAAAGTAAGTTCATTTTATAGCAAATCAAATTTTTAATTTTTCTTTACCTAAAATAAAAAATAAAAAATAAATAATAAGTATAGATATATATATATATACATATATATATATATATATATATATATATATATATATATATATATATATATATATATATATATATATATATATATATATATATATATATATATATATATTAAACTATTAATTATAAAAGGAAAGTAAATTTAAACTTTAACTGCTTCACCTTTACTAAAATCAGTAGAGATTTATATAATTTTTTTTTACCCTAGACATGAAAAATTTAAACAAGATTGTAAATACATAACCTAAAATTTCATGACTCAGAGAAACGCGAGCCATCCAGCTCACATATATATATAAATAGAGAGAGAGAAAGATATATATATATATATATATATATATATATATATATATATATATATATATATATATATATATATATATATATATATATATA
>JABUQX010143234.1:0-12500 GCA_015478945.1 Trachelipus rathkii | reverse complement strand
GAGAGAGAGAGAGAGAGAGAGAGAGAGAGAGAGAGAGAGAGAGAGAGAGAGAGAGAGAGAGAGAGAGAGAGAGAGAGAGAGAGAGAGAGAGAGAGAGAGAGAGAGAGAGAGAGAGGATTCAGAGTTGAGTTTCTAGAAAGAGTTAGTATTGGATTCTGAGGAGTTGGCTCCGGCACCGGTGCTGGAGCCACTGCGGTGCCGAGTTAATAAACAGTCGTATAACAACAATATTGGTGTCCCTATATATGTTTTCAAGGTCGTAGAGTTGAATATAATGGTTATAAGTCCATATAGGTGTCAGGTCCCCTAGATGCTGGGGATTCCATCCAAACCTAAAATATTGATGTAGAAAACTGAAACTTGATATACAGCCTTTTTAGGTTGTATCTTAGATGTATCCGGGGTAAAAATGACTGATTTGATCAAATTTGGGAATCCAGCCTAAATCGGGAAATAGTTTTCGTAGAGTGATGAAACTCGGCATACAACCTTCTGAGGATGTATCTTAGATGTAGCCGGGAGTAAAATGACTGGGTGCCCCAGATGGGGTACTGACCCCAAAATCTGAAATATTGACATAGAACAACGACACTTGATACACAGCCTTTTAGGCTGTAACTGGGATGGGTCCTTCAAATGATTGATAAGGAACAAATTTGAGGGCATGTTCATGAAAACCTGAAATATGCATGCACTAAAAGCTGAAACTTGATATACAGCCTTTTAGGTTGTTGTATCTTAGATGTATCCGGGTAAAATGACCGATTTGACCAAATTTGGGGGACCAGCCCTCAAATTCTGAAATACACATAGAAATCGAGTCAAACTCGGTATACGATCTTCATATAAGGTACTCATATCATATATGGGTTAAATAGCCGTACACATCCAAAAGGGGGGTCACCAGCCCCACAAAACTGAAATATTGGCGTAGAACAACGAAACTTGGTATACATCTTTCTTATGATGTATCATCGATACAGAAAAGAAAAAAAATTAAAAAAAAAATAAAAATTAAAAAAAAAATTTAAAAATTAAAAAAATTTTTTTTTAAAAATTAAAAAATTTTTTTTTTTTAAAAATTAAAAAAATTTTAAAAATTTTAAAAATTTTAAAAATTAAAAATTTAAAAATTTAAAATTTTTTTTTAAAAAAATTAAAAAATTAAAAAATTAAACATTTTTTTTTTTAAGTTTATAACAAAAAAAATTTACGTTTTTTATATAAATCAAACACCCTCAAAAGCCTCTGGAGCCTCTGGAGCCTCTTGAGCCTCCCCGGCCTCCTCAGCCTCCCTTCCCTCACGCCCCTCCCCATCTATGATCTGTTGATTCATGTCATATTTTGTATAACATAGCACAAAACTTTCATTTATTTTTTTTTATATGCTTTAAACAGTTTGTTTTTACTAAAATTTTACGCTTTTCATATTTATAACTTAAGAAATTGGGTTTTACATACCCTAAACCTGTAAATCGGTAAATCAAACCACCCAATCTACCCTCCTGTCCTGGTGCTGAGTTATTAAATATTAGGGTAATGATACAAATCAAAATTTTATCATAACCTTGTCTAATTATCATACTGATCAATGAATATATGCCAACATTTAACAAAGATCCATACTTAACAACAGTAAAGTAACTAACATTGAGTGCAGAACGGAACCTACTTACACTTTTTCTAACATATCACTGATATTTTTACATTAACATAGTAATATTTAACAAAATTTTATCATAACCTTGTCTAAATATCATACTGATCAATGAATATATGCTAACGTAACAAAGTTTTCACATCAATAAAGCAAACATAGCATCATCTGAATTAAGAATATAATCCACCAGCAACCCTAACACATCTTAAACAGGAATAAACAGTTAACATTAACAAAATTCCATACTTAACAGTAAAGCAACTAACATTGAGCGCAGAACGTAACCTACTTACACTTTTTCTAACATGTCACTGATGTTTTTACATTAACATAGTAACATTTAACAAAAATTTATCACAATCTTGTGTAATTATCATACTGACCAATGAAAACAGGCTAACTCAGCACCGATTTCACCATCAATAAAGCTAAAATATCATAACCTTGTAACAATATAATGTATAACATCAAATCGAACATACCCTATGCCTGAATAAATCGCTAACATTAGCAAAGTTCCATACTTAACAACAGTAAAGTAACTAGCGTTGCATACAATACGTAACTTATTCACACTTTTTCAAACATATCTCTAACATATCATTACTATTTTCGTATTAACACTAATATTTATCATCACCGTACCTGATTATCATACTGACCAACGAAATACAGTCAACGCAAATGCTCGGCTAATGTGCTAACATATCATAGTCTGAACCAAGAATATAATACATACATCGAAAAACCTAACATACCTAAACACGATCAAACAAAGTTCAACATTTATTAATAGTGTAATTTAGCAAACATAACGTTGTCATTATCTTTTTTTCTTTTTAGTTTAAAACTTTACTTTATTTTTACTGTTAAAACTTTTTGTTTAAGTATTTTATTTTTACTTCTTTCTTTTAAATCTTTTTGTTATTTGCACCTTTGCTTGCTTCAATTTTAGTTTAAAAACTTTTGTTTTTTAAAATCCCTTTAATTTTATTTTTGTTTCTTTTAAAACTTTTGTTTACTAAATTTTTACACTTTCAAAGTTTATAACGTAAAATTTGTGTTTACACGTTTCTGTTCCGATAGTAGCTGATCTCATTGTCTGCGCTGACTCCAAAGTCAGCTGAGTACATTTCTTGGATAACATATGTAAAATATGTTCTTTGCATACCTCGAATATGCCGACATAACAAAGCCACATCAATAAAAGCAACAGCGCTGCCTGATGTAAGAATATGGCAGCAATATCAAACCGCCTAAACACAATGAACAGCTAACATTAACAAAGCCTCAACACAACAACAGGTAATTGAATAAAACATTTGAATAGCCGTCTTCTTTTCTTGTTTTAAACTTTATTTATTTTTAACTTTATTTTTTTAACTTTTGTTTGTGGAACTTTTTAGTTATTTTACTTATTTTTAAACTTTGTTTTGTTTTTTTTTAAGAAAACTTTACTTTTTAGCCTCGTTTCTTTAAAACTTTGCTTTTTACTAATTTTTATTCTTTATGTGCTTATAACGTAAAATTTGAGTTATTTTTTACATAAACTGAAAACAGTAAAACTGGGAATAACAAGCGCCACAATTGGCTGCTAACATATGATAGCGATGCAAGAATATAATGCGGTCGTCAAACTCCAACAAATACAGCTTGGAGGGGTCAGGATTTCCTTGTTACCAGTACTCAATACAGCAACATATCTCTAACATAACACCGTTATTTGACACAACATAGCAACATGCAACCAAAAACACAACATACTGTCAACACAGGCGATCGTATCGTTTTTCACGATCGGCTGTTAACATATCATATCCTGAACTAGGAATATAACGCACGGGACAACAAAACATTTCCATGACGAATAGCGACTGCATACACTTTGACCGCGGGTCTACGCAGCGGCGGCCCAGCGGCGAGCCGGTTCCTGCCTTCACCAGAGCCATCGCCGCGCTCGAAATCAGCTCAGGCCAGATCCCACCCTTTCGAAACACACGCAATACCCATGATTCTGCATTGGCGCCCGTTTTCGAAACATACTTTAGTTACTCTAGCCACAACACAGTTATAGACTTGTTTGACAAATTTAGCTGTTGGTGCTCATAGCTTTATACCAACTTCTAAAATCTTAAAAACTTTTTGTTTTTGTTTTTTTTTATAAAAACTAATTTTTACGACAGCGTTAAAACTTTGTTTTTTACTGTGCACTTGCACATAACCAATCACCCACTTCACATCGCTCTCCACCACCATTACTAGCCCAGGCTCAGGTCATTTTTGGGATATCATGGTCAGGTAAACAAAGTTTCTAGCCACTGATCAATTCCAGCAGCTAACATACCGAAAGCTCTAACATATCCGGTCTAAGAATATACGTACAACAACAAACTAACACAGCCAAACATCAAGCGATTAAAATTAAACAGTTCATTACCAATAACAGTAGCAACATAAAGGCCGGGAAAACGCACCACATTATCACATAGCATATCATAAGCAATGTTAATTTTAATAACATGGTAGCTATTTAATAAAAATACAATTATCATACGATGCCCATATGGTGCTGGTCAAAACATGTTCTTCACATAATACACCTGAACTAGTTATCATAATACATTAAGCCGATAGCCTAAAGATACCTAAATAAATCCGTGCCGAAATATTCAATAACAGTAGTTGAACATGGTCATATTAAAAACTGGGCCTATTCACATCTTTTTTCTCAAAGCATTTAACATAATTACCGCCAACATGGTGATTTAACAAATATTTTATCGCGCGCATTGTTGGCCGAATGCTGATCAATGAATACACGCTGGTCATACTGGTGTTTTTCACATCAATAGGCTAACACAAATACGTACAACGACAAACTTAACAGCCAGCTCACTTTTACATTTAAGCCAAACCGTCGTCAGCACTGGGAAGATATCAACAACAAAGCATAGATATGTGCGGTGAAACAAAGACAGTAGTGGCACGTCTACTGAAGAAAATATGTAGAACAAAGCTCTCAGCGGTGGGTCGGCCAACCACATTCGGGCAGCAAACAAAGGTAACATGGCGAACGAATATAACGGTTCAAAGTCTGTACAATAGCGACATGTAAAACTTGTTGTTCATTTAGCAAGCAGTTTGTATTTTCACATCTAAGTGACTTACGATACCTGCCTCTTTCATGTATGGTCTGTATTTCAGCCACCAGGTTATCAGACACTGGGTTCTCGAGAATTTCATCTTTTCACATATGTAATAATATTGGATTCTGTTTTAGCTGGGTCAATCGCACACTTAACAACAGAGTGGCCTGGCTTCTTCAGTTATTACATCTAACAGCATCAAATGTAATTTTGCTGGCCACGGCAATATTTTTACCCAAAGCCATCATACAGAGCTGCCACTATCATGGCACCAGTCTCATCATGTTGCACAAAAGCCTCATCACAAGTCAACACGAGCTGAAAGAAAATAGTGTACACGCTTATGCACTAATAAATTGTTAATGATTATCAAAGTCCCTGCATCTTAACATCGGTAAAGCAATTAACACGATACAAATGTGTCCCATCATTTTTTTCCACACTTAACGTTAGCAATATTTAACAACTCTTGCCCACAGATCGGGTCGAATATACGCTGTCAACACCTTTTGCCATTAAATATGTAAATTCTAAATAAAAAAATTATCGGTACCATACCAAAGACGCAGACCCCACGAAACATAACAAAGCTTTGAACCAACATTCAACATAAAAATAACAAAGTTTAACTGATAAGATGCCGATAAACAAGCCTTGAATAAAATACAAAGCGTTTAGTTGTTAACAGCAAAGTGGGTCTGTGATCGTTTTTTCAAACATACCAAAACAACATAGGTATTTACCTTAACATAGTAATATTTAACAAACATTTATTTATGGAATATTACCGCAATATACCTGTTTATGACATAATAGAGCCAATATTACAAAGCGGTCATGGAGGCGAACTGTTAGTATCGTAGCCACGACAGCGCACTGTCCCAGTTAATACTAACGTCTCCAACACTGCGTACCAACATTGCATACAAAACGGCCCCATTCATGCGCCCAAGCACCCAAGCGGACGCCAATTATTAACACACCTGAATATTTAACAGGCACACCTTACTCCAGACCACCGAATAATCGTAACAACAAAGCTATCCAAACATAAAATAAAGCTCTTGAAGACATACTGTGGTTGCTTACTGGCAGCAGTAACAAACCATCACCTTCTTTCGTTTCTTTCATTATGGACCTTATGGATTCGCGTCGAGTGGGTCATTTCGCATTAAAGAGTAATAATAAAGTGTTTCTTTGCGAACATCGATTGAGTAGTTTTACCTAGTGCGTTTTTTTACATATCCGAACTAGATCGTAACGATCGTCCTATCACACTGCGCATGTGAACTACTAACATAACAAATAACGCATTCAACAGTACCTAACACCTACCATTTTTCAAACTGTCTCAACATATCATCGTTAATTTCCATTACAACAGTTTAACGAGACCTGCTCCAACACACCAGAATATATGCCGTGCAACAGCCTTTACATCAACTTCTTAACAAAATCATCATAACATCTTCTTAAATATCATATCCTACGAATACTGCGATAACAAAGTTTAATCAAACACAATCATAAAAGTCAAAGTTCGCTGGTTCCGCGAATATATGCGCTTAATCATCAATAGTTAACATATCATATCGGCAACTAAGAATATACGCGTATGAATAATCAGTTAACATCATGAAAATTTCACTTATCAGCGTGCAATCGCGTTCATAGCATCACTTCGATAAGGAAGCCCGCCACGTACGCTACTAACAGTGACACTCCGCCAAAGATACCAACATCTGTGAACTACACCGCATCATACCATCTCAGCGTCAGCCTGTACCGAGTATAACATTTGACCTATGAATAAACGTGCATTGAGGCCATCGTTCTTCTAGGGCTGAATTCCAATACAGTCAACAAAAATCTCACCCCATTAACACGTTAGTTAACACCAAAATCATCATTTCAAAATATTGTCATACAATACTTAACATAACGTGCCCTAAGCGCCAATCAGCATTAAACGGCAATACTACATCGCTGAGAAGAAAACTTTAGTGGAGATCGATTCCTAGATCACTCGAAAGGGCACAATCCGAGGAGGCCTCCCAGCCCTTTCGGCTGAGGCCCAAAGCCCGCTTACACCCCCTTCAAGTGATCCTCGAGGAATCCAGCTACATCCTTTCAAAGGCATCCACTAAAGTTTCTCGGAATGTTGTTTTAGATACTCTTGGTTAATGAAAACTGTTTATTCGTAAGTTAGGTACGTTATGTTAAATATTAATATGACAATGTGAAAATAACACTGATTTTTTTAGAGAAATGATGAGTTTTTGTAAGATATTACTGTGTTAACTGACGATGTTGTGTTAGAAACGTGAGCCTAGGTTAAGTTTTTTGTTGAGTAATGTTAGGTTAGCCCTAGAAATTTGATAATGTCTACGTTTATTCATAGGTCAAATGATGTTATACTCGAAACGAATGACACTTTAACGAAGATAGTGTCAATTCATAGTTCAAGATGTTGGTATCTTTGGTAGATTGGTCACTTTGTTAAGGGATTTTGTTAGATGCTACGGCTTTACCTGTTGCTGATATGCGTGAAAAGTGGGGACATATCGAGTATTGCCCAGCAAATACTTTACCTTTGATGCTAGGGAATTTTCAAGATGTTAACTGATTGTCTTGCTACGAGGTAAGAATGAAATTGTACATTATATTCTTAGTTGCCGATATGATATGTTAGCTTTATTGATGCTAAAACTTTGTTGGTTAAGCATATATTCGTAGGTTAGTATATAAAGAACTTATTTTTATGTTGTGTTTGGTTAAAACTTTGTTATGTTTGCAATTATTCGTTGGGATTATGATATTTAGAAGATGTTATGATGAATTTTTGTTAAATATTACGAAGTTGATGTAAAAAATTTGTTACGTTGGCAATATATTCGCTGGTAGTATGATGATTAGACTGCTATGTTAAACTTTGTTAAATATTACCATGTTAATGTCAAATTAACATTGATATGTTAGAGCTATGTTTGAAAAAGTATGAGGAAGCTGTTTTTTGTATGAAGTAAGTTAGGTACTTACTGTTGTTAAGCGGTAGTTTGTTAATGTTAGTTTATTCAATACGTATAGTATGCTATGTTGTTGTACATTATATTCCTAGTTCAGTTATAGCTTTATTAATGTAAAAAAAAAAAACTTTAAGTTAGATGTTAGCACACATATTCGATGGTTAGCATATAAAAAAAAACTTATTTTTTGTGTTATGTTTAGTCGAAATGATACTCGACATATGACATGAATCAATAGATCAATAGATCAAAGGTTCATGGTGGGAGGAGCGGGGAGGGGTTGATGGTTTGATTTACTGATTTACTGATTTACTGCTTTAAAATCAGTAAACTATTACAATTTACTATGATATTTTATTCAAAGAACTTATTTTTATGTTATGTTTGGATAAAACTTTGTTATGTTTACAGTTATTCGGTGGTCTGTATGACAATTAGACAAGTTATGATTGTAAATTTTTGTTAAATATTAGTATACAATGTAAAATTAACGTTAATATGTTAGAGATATGCTTGGAAAAAGCATGAATAGGTTACGTTTTGTATGCAATGTTGGTTACTTTACTAGTGTTAAGTGTGGAATTTTGTTAATGTTAACTGTTTATTAGTGCGTAAGTTGTGTTAAGTTTGTCATTGTACATTATTTTCTAGTTCATATGTTGCTGGTGCTAGCTTTATTAAGGTGAAAACATTGTTATGTTAGCTTATATTCGTAGGTATGTATGATAAATAGGTACGGTTATGATAAATGTTTGTTAAATATTACTATGTTAAGGTAAAAATACCTATGATATGTTACAGATAGGTTTGACTAGTGAATATGTTACGTTCTGTATGCACGTTAGTTACTTACTAAGCGTTGTTCTTTAAAATCAGTAAACTGTCACACTTTATTATGATATTTTTCGTAAAGAAATTGTTTTTTATGTTATGTATGGTTAAAACTTTGTTATTTTTTATGTTGTGTTTGGATAAAACTTTGTTATGTTTGCAATTATTCGTTGGGATTATGATATTTAGTTATGGTTATGATGAATTTTTTGTTAAATTTTACTATGTTTAATGTAAAAAAAGTGTAACGTTAGCGTATATTCAATGATCAGTAGATAATTAACCAATGATGTGATAAATTTTTGTTAAATATTGGCTGTGTCAATGTAAATTAACGTTAATATGTTGAGATGCTTGGAAAAGGATGAATAGGTTACATTTTGTATGCATTGTTAATTACTTTACCGATGCTAAGGACTTTTGTTAATGTTAACAGTTTATTAGTGCATAAGCTGTGTTAGGTTTGTCGTTGTACACTATTTTCTTAGCTCGGGTTATGCTATGTTGACTTTATTGATGTGAAAACTTTATTACGCTAGCGTATATTCGTTGATTAGTATGATAATTAGCTAATGTTATGATAACTTTTTGTTAAATATTACCATGTTAATGTAAAATTAACATTGTTATGTTAGATGTATGCTTGAGAAAGTATGAGTAGGTTACGATATTGTATGTTATGTTAGTTACTCTACTGTTGTTAAGTGTGAAACGTTGTTAACAAAACAAGAATCAATGGTATTGCGTAATGTTTCGAAAAGTGGGAGGAGTTTGAGCAAATTCTCGAAATTGTATCTGATAACTCTAGTGAAACAGGAAATACAGATACATACATGAAACGAATTGCTCATAAGTCATAGATGTGAAAATACAAATATATGATCTGATTTCATGTTTAAACAAAGTTTTACATGTCATATTGTATAGACTTTTGAACCGTTATGGTTCGTTCATGTGTTATATCCTTGTTTACGCTCTTATGAATGGTTGAAAGAAAGAATCCCATTACCTTTAAGGATTGTTTATACACTATTTTCTTCAGTAGGACATTTTTCGCTGTGCTGGTATGATGACATCGCCACGCATCTCTATGCTTGTTGTTGATATCTTTACGAGGCTGGTGTTAAGTGTGGAACTTTGTTAATGTTGACAGTTTATTCGTAGGTAATTTGTGTTAGGTTTGTCGTTGTACATTATTTGTGTTAGCTTTATTGATGTGAAAACTTTATTATGTTAGCGTGTATTCATTGATCAGTATGATAATTAGCCAATGTTATGATAAAATATTTGTTAAAAATATCACCATGTTAATGTAAAATTAACAGTTATGTTAGAGATATGCTTGAGAAAGTGTGAATAGGTTACGTTTTTTATGTTATGTTAGTTACTTTACTGTTGTTAAGTGTGAAACTTTGTTAACGTTAACAGTTTATTCATGTTTAAGGTGTGCTAGGTTTATGTCGTTGTGTATTATATTCTTAGTTCAGATGATCATATGTAAGCTTTATTAATGTGAAAACTTTGTTACGTTAGCCTATATTCGTTGATCGGTATGATAATTAGACAAGGTTATGATATATTTTTGTTAAATATTACCATGTTAATCTAAAATTAACATTGCTATGTTAGAGATATGCTTGACAAAAGTGTGAATAGGTTACGTTTTTGAGCGCTATGTTAGTTACTTTACTGTTGTTAAGTGTGAAACTTTGTTTATTTTATCCGCTTATTGATGTTTGAGATGTGTTAGGTTTGTTGTTGTACATTATATTCTTAGACCGGATGATGCTATGTTAGTTTTATTAATGTGAAAACTTTGTTATGTTAGCATATATTCGTTGATCAGTGTATAAAGAACTTGTTTTTATGTTATGTTTATCCAAAATGATACACGAAATGTGACTTGAATCAATAGATCGATAGATCAATAGATCACGGAAGGGGTGAGGAGGGTAGTTTGATTTACTGATTTACTGATTTACTGCTTTTGGTATGTAAAAACACAAATTTTTTACGTTATAAAAATAAAAAGAATAAAATTTTTAGTAAAAACAAAAAGTTTTAACGAAATAAAATTAAAAATTAAGTTTTTTTTTTTTTATAAAAACAAAAAAAAAAAGTTTTAAAGGAATAAAATTAAAAATAAAAGTTTTTAGAGTTGTTATAAAACATAAAGACATTAGCAAAAACATAAAAATGTTTTAATAAATTTGTTATGTTGACCCTGTGTCAAACAAGAATCAAATGTATAGCCTAATGTTTCGAAAACGAACCAAACAAGAATCATAGGTATTGCGTAATGTTTCGAAAACGAACCAAACAAGAATCATAGCATATGTAATGTTTTGAAAAGTGTAGAAGTGGGAGTTTAAACAATTTCTCGACTTGTATTTGATAACTCTAGTGAAACAGGAACCACATCAGCTTCGTACATGTTCGTTCTGTATGCATTGTTAGTTACTTTAGTGTTGTTAAGTATGGAACTTTGTTAATGTTAGTCATTTATTCGATCATAAGGTATGTTAGGTTTTGTCATTGTGCGTTATATTCCTAGTTCAGGATATGATATGTTAACTTTATTGATGTGAAAACTTTGTACGTCAGCATATATTTGTTGACGAGTATGTTGTGATAAATTTTTTGTTAAATGTTACTTTTATTAATGTAAATAATAGTGATATGTTAGAGATATGTTTGAAAAAGTGTGAATATGGTACGGTCTGTAAGCAAAGTCAGTTACTTTCCTGTTACCAAGTATAGTATTTTGTTAGGTTTGATGTTATACATTATATTCTTGCATCAGATTATGTTATGTTAGCTTTATTGATGTGAAAACTTTGTTATTTACGGTTTTACTGTTTTAGCTTATATGTAAACTTTTTACGTTATAAACATAAAAGAATAAAATTTTAGTAAAAACAAAAAGTTTTAAAGAAATAAAGTTAAAAATTAAAAGTTTTAAAAAAAAAATGAAACTAAAAAGTTTTAAAGAAATAAAATTAAATAGCTAAAAGTTTTTAAAACAAAAAGTTTTTTGTAAAAAATAAAAGTTAAAAATAAATAAAAGTTTTTAAAACAAAAAGAAAAAATGTGAAAGGCAACGTTCTAAATGTTTTGGTAGTTAGTTACTTTACTGTTGTTGAGTATTGAAATTTGTTAATGTTAGCTGTTTATTTGTGTTTAAGGTATGTTAGAGGCTTGATGTTATACATTATATTCTCAGCATCAGGTTATGTTATGTTAGTTTTATTGATGTGAAAACTTTATTATGTTAGAGTATATCGTTGAGGGTTAGTATAAAAGAACATATTTTTATGCTATGTTTATCCAAAATGATACTGAAATATGACTGGAGTCAACAGACCAATAGATCAATACCCCAATAGATCAGGGTTGGGACGGATAGGGGTGGTTTGATTTTAATTGATCCAGTATTTCACTGTTTTAGGGTATGTAAAAACAATATATTTTTACGTTATAAACTTGAAAAGTGTAAAATTTTAGTAAAAATTAAAAGTTTTAAAGAAATAAAATAAAAATAAAAGTTTTTAAAAACAAAAAGTTTTAAAGAAATAAAATTAAAATAAACACAAAAGTTTTTAATACACTGAAAAAGATTTAAAGAAAGAAATTAAAAATAAATAAAGTTTTTAAAAACAAAAAGTTTTAACGAAAGAAATTAAAAATAAATAAAAGTTTTTAAACAAAAAGAAAAAAAAAAGATGTGAAAGGCAACGTTCTGTTATGTTTTGCTAGTTACTTCACTGTTGTTAAGTATTGAACTTTGCTAATGTTAGCTGCTTATTCGTGTTTAAAGGGGCATGTTAGGTTTTTCGG
>JABUQX010143229.1:0-40169 GCA_015478945.1 Trachelipus rathkii | reverse complement strand
GTTGTAGCTTCGTTCAGGAATTTGGGTGTTTAACCGTTTTCGCATTTATCGTGGCTTGCTTTCGCGTTTCGTGCGCCGCTTCATATACGTTGTATGTATGTTTAAAAAAATTCTGCAATATCCTTTAATATTATTTCAAATAGATTTTCCTTCATTTCTTTTACTCCACGCATATTCGCAAATATATGAATCAATCATCTTTATGTTCATTCCTTTTTGCTTTTTAGTTTGATATTGAAAAACAGCCCACGTACTTCCCACCGTCATGTTTTGTTCACCAATGCATATTAGATTAATTCACAAACCTGTAAATAAATTAAATTTTATTTTAACAAAATTGAAATTTTCTTAATCTAATGCAATATATCCAATCTACCCCATAATCTAACCTGTAACCTTACTAACACAATTTAACGCCTAACACAACCTATTCTTCAACCCTGAAATACAACCTAACTAGCTAACCTGACTTAATCATAACGTTACATAACGTAACCTAACCTAAGGTAATCAAATTTCAACTGGTAATCAATTTCCCTCCTGCAAGTAGTTATTGAATTTAACACACACTGGTTGACAAATATTTAATTCCTCTTTGTTTTAATGTAATGTAATTAAATACCATAAGAAACATAAATAACAATAATTAAAATATTGAAGAACAATCTTAAACATTTTTTTTAGCACCAATACAGTTAATAATTAAATAAAATTGTTTAAAAAAACTTAAAATATAAATATATGAAGGGAATAATTAAGAATTTATCAGAGCTTCACCAATACTGTAAATATTGATTAACTATCTTCTCTTTCATAGGGTAAATTTTACTTTTCATTATATTAACAAAACTTCACCAAAGAACGTAAGAAAAAATTAACATGACCCAGTGAATTTTTATTTGAAGTTAAAATGTTGTTTATAGTTCTTTTAAAAACCTTTTCTATTTTAATTTGAGGGTAACCATTATTAATTAAGTTTTTTGTTTTTCTTATCACCTCTTTGTTAAAGAGTTCCCACGTTGTAGTTATTTTATAAGCTCTGTGAATTAGGGTTTTAATAATTGATAGTTTATATCTGTTTGGTATATTAGAATCATAATTTGTGTATAAACCTTTATCTGTACTTTTAACATTTACTTCTCTTTCAACTCTACCATTTTTAAAACAAAGTAAGATATCTAGGAATGACAGTTTTTTATCTTTAACATCTTCATAAGTGAAATTTAGGACGGACAGTTGTTTGTCTTTCTTTGAAATTTTTTAAGTGATTTGAATTTTCAAATAATTATTTAATATATTTTTATTTTTATTATTATTATTATTAATATTATTATTATTATTATTATTATTATTATTATTATTATTATTATTATTATTATTATTATTATTATTATTATTATTATTATTATTATTATTATTTTAAGAAAATTAAGATCAGCGAAAATTTAACATCTTTTTTCAGGTTCTTTTCTATTCTTCTAAATAATTTTATTTTCAGAAGAAAATTTATTAAGGACTATTCTAGAATAAAAAGAAGTTAAAGCCTTTAATATTGTATCAATATTTCGCCTGTATACTTCTGGCATGATCACGGTTAACTAACCATTTATAATGCTGTTTACAAATAATAAATTTCAAAATCAAAAATTATTTTACGTTAATTGTGAAGTTTAAAAAATAATTTCAATGAAAAATCAGAAAAAGCTTACATTATTTTGCAAATACAGCTATTATTATTATTATTATTATTATTATTATTATTATTATTATTATTATTATTATTATTATTATTATTATTATTATTATTATTATTATTATTATTTATGATTTTGATGCTTTTTCAGGCCTGAAAGTATTTCTTTATATAGAAGAAATTTTCTTTAATATTTATTCTGGAATAAAATAAAACTATTGATTTAATTATAGTACCAAGCGTTCGTCCGTATTCTTCTGACATTTTCAAGGAATAATTTTATTTTTTAGATTTTAACTATTTTGATAATATAAATATCGTTTAAACATAATAAAAATAAATAAATAAAATTAGTTATTTTAAAAGTTAGAAAAGTTAACCTACATCGCCTTTTTTTTTTTATTTAAAAATTATTAAAAAATTAGAAATTTCATTATATTTTTTTATTTATTACTAGGTTTTGGTTTCCCGAGACGCAATTCATAAAATTATTCTTTCTTGTTGTGATGGGATAAATTTTTTATTTTGTTATCGACATTTTTGTGATGTTCATTAAAATGTAGTAATACTTTACTCGGGTTATACTTATGTGCTAAGAGGTGTTACATCCACTTTCAGAACATTGAAATCTATACACAACACTACTACTATCACCATACGAAACGCTTCACGAGTAGAGAAGCACGAGCTCGGTTTCAATGGCTTATAGTAAAATCTTAATATAAGCTTCTTCCGTCTTTGCTTTAATATGTTCTTTTAAATGAATTTCAATTTGTTTTCGTCCTCTTTTTTACTAATATTTTCAGTTTTATAATAGAATATGAGCTTATCGTTTTCGTTTTCATTGATGGTGTTAGCAAACAAACTATTCAGTGTTCTTTATAGTTTTCTCTATAATGTACTGGTTAAAATTATTGTTTATTAGGTTCTGTGTTATTTTAATTTCTATATCAAAAAGGGTCCAATCAGATGAGATCTTAAAAGCTCGGTGAACTAAAGTCTTTTTGGTAGCAATTTTGTAGTTTAGAGGAGTGAAGGAGTCGAAATTCAAGTATCTTCCTTTTTCTGTAGATTTAGCGAGGACACTTCTATCAATCTTTCAATTCTCTTTAATTTTAATGTTAGCATCTAAGAAATTAAAATAGTTTTTTTTTTGCCTTTTCAAAAGTAAATTTTAAAACACTAAGATCTATTTTGGATTTAAACTCTTGAACATGTTTTGGATCGTTAAATTAGACTTTATTCCTGATGAATGGCGTATAGATTTACGGTTAAAGGAAAAATACTTTAACTCTTTAATTTTATGATTTCAGAAGAAAAATAAAATAACTGCTTTTAGAGTCTTGCACATCAAGGCACTAAAGCAACTAAAGCATAGTGTATTAATAACATGTGACAAAAGCCTATTTACAAGCAAATCGACCTTAAATCTACCCTTCTTCTTTAAATTTCACCTGTATATATATATATATATACATATCTATATATATATATATATACTCTATATATATATATATATATATATATATATATATATATATATATATATAGTAACAAATCCATAACCTGCAAGGGTGCATTGGCTAAGGAAGGGTGAAAAGGTTGAAGAACGAAGACACTTTATTGAGCGGCGACAATAACATGGTGGATTCCTCCCAGAACTGTAGGTTGATAGACTGTGAGGCAGGTGCAGCCAAAGGGTCTCACCGAAAAGCTGGGTTCGGAAGGTTCGGCGCTGCAAACTATACAATGTTGGTACGTGGCGACAGCTCAGAATCTCAGGTCTGTCTCAGCCGTCGCGCAGACCCATTTGGCACTGATGACTGCCTGACACCGTCCTGTGCTCTCGATGAGTGGGCGATGTCCTGGACAGTGATTTGATCTCATACATCGTGCAGTGCCTGTCGCGAATCCGTGGAGGGTTGCAGCTGTAGGATCCGACGTTTCAGGATATCCACAAATGTTCGATTGGGTTTGAGGTCCGGTTCTTGCTGGCCACTCCAGCGCCGTAATTTGAACCGTCTAAGGTAGTCGTTCACACATTGGGCCTTGTGTGGTTTGCATTGTCATGCATTAGGATGAAAGAGTCACCGATGTAGGCCGTACGCATATGGCACGACATGGTTCGAGGATGTCTGTGAATTACGGCTTTAAGAGTGCCTCCATCGAAGATATGCAACTCGAGGCCCCGATAAAGAGATGCCTCTCAGACCATAGCGGCACCTCAAACAGCCTGCACATTGCATTGCGCGAACCTCTTCGTCGGTCGTCAGTATACTTTAGCATGCCTGTCCATGGTGTACAGAGACACTCTCGACTCATCCGGAAAGCAACTTTGCCAATCGTCTGACCGTCAATGGATTTGTTCTCGGGCAAATGCCAGTCGCGCCCTTCGATGTGCCGTGGTGTGCGGTGGACCTATGGCAGGCCTCCGGGGCCGGTAATTATGTTCCGCAAGGCGTCGACGCACTGTATTGTCACTCACCCTGGTGCCGTGTACCTCCGCCAGCTGTATCTGCAGATGTCGTGCCGTTATGTGGCGCTGTCGTAATGCACGCAGACGTATAAATCGGTCTTCCACGGGTGTCGTGGCCCTGGGCCTACTTTGTCCTCGCCGGCGATCATGTGTCAGGTTTCCTGGTACCTTTGGACCACCCGTGCAATCGTTGTGTGCGCTACACCGAACCGTCGACCAAGTGCCTGGTACTCGTGTCCTTCGGCGTGGAGTGTTGCTATCTGCTCGTACTGATCTCTTGACAGTTGACGCACTATCCTCTCCATGTTTATCGGAGTTGCTTCGTATGTGAATGATCCCTCGCTCGATTATAAATAAATAATAATAAATCTCTTCATAATTGTAGTCTATTTGGCCGGTCGTGAGTGATGAAGCTCAAATTCTCATCCTCGATGTTCTTGTAACGTGACACACCCCCTTCTAAGAAGACATTGGGGTATGGGACAAATCGTCTTGGGTACTTCTATATCGTTGGTCAACCCATTAAAATGAACGATCAACTATCACGTTATCTTCTTCATTCTCGAACTGGAGAATAAGCTTCACACTTCGCAACGTCATCCTGGAATTCGTGGGTTTTGCCTCGAGTGGACAACAATCGGTTTGCAAGATGAACTCCTCGACCTTTCGTCGGCATTTATACTGTGGCATTGGTCTTACCCACATTGACGGGTTTCCCATCTCTTATCCTATGTTTAATTTTTCTTTCTTCTGGACTTCTACTCCTTGTTCCATAAATAACCTCAGTTTGAATGGGTGTAAAGTGGCGTCGTTTCTTTTACACGCATTTAGATTTGATTCATCGGTCCTTGACCTAAATAAATTACTCCCGATAGGTTCGGTTTGTTGATTCACCTCGTTTGAGGCGCAGGTGGGCTTTGCCAACTCGTCATTGTTATCGATAATAGCACCGACTCCCTGGGTATTCCTGACATCGGTCATCTCTTTCCCATATTTGATGCTAGCGGCGTCTTTGGAATCCGCTGCTCCTCTGGTTTTGATATCGATGACTTCGGGTCCGAGGGCGCCTTCGATGTTTCCAATTATTAAATCATATAGTGCACCATCCAGGCAGAGTGCTTCTACCTCTCCTGTGTAAAATGGCGTTTCAACAAAAATATGTGCTTCCGGTACTATCCTCAAAATACTGTCAATCAGTAACATTTTCCTGAAGTTATCTGTGAATCGTCTTTCGTCGACAAGGTTGCGATTAACAATTACACCACTGCATCCAGTATCCCTTAAAACGTTGACGCGTTGACCGTTTACTTTTCCATGTGCAATGGGCATTCGGCTGTCATCTTTCGAGATTTGTCGACACGACAGTGATATTACTGGTATAGATTTACCTTCCACATTGATTTTTCCTTCATGGATGAAGTTACGTACGTCGTCGACTTCCTCGTTAATTCAGTAACTGGAGGCAGTAACGTTATCCTGGGAATAAGGGATGGGTGGTGAACTGTGTCGCAGCACTTTTAATTTCGTTGAGGCCCTGACGTCTTAAATTCCACGTTATATTGTCGTGATTGTAGTTTCTGCCATTTTTTTGTTTGAGATTGCCGTTTCCGTCTCGGGATGAATAACAAGTCATGGTCATGACCCTTCTTTCCGCAATTTCCGCAGGTTTTAGAATTAAACTGTTGGCTCTCGTATTGACTTGTGCTTCTTTTACCCTCGTCGTTAAGAGGGGGCTGAAATGATGTATTGGTATCGATATTTTCGAAACTCAATTTTCTTTCTCTCGCCTGGAGATATTTGTCAGCTCGAGATGCTAGTGAATCTAAGTCAGAGAGTCCAATTTCCCTAAGATGAACCGATAAATCTTTGAGGTAGGATATTAGAAACTGATCAGAGGTAACTAGGTTCCCTACTACTTCATAATTTGCGTCAAAAGATGACAGTTGTATCCATTTTGTCAAATAAGATTTAATTCGATTCAAAAACTAAAGAGGAGTTTCTTTTCGCTGCGGTTTTGCGTCCCTAAATTTAGTTCGATAACCCTCCTCCGTGTTATTATATTGAGTTAATAGTGCTTGCTTGAGGTTAGCAAAGTTACTTGTATCTTCGGATGGGAGTTTACTAAATTCGGACAGAGTGCGTCCAGTAAGGAGTGCAGTTAAATATAATGACCATAGACCGGCATCCCATTTAGAGGCTGTGGCATAATTCTCAAATCTTTGAATATAGGCATCCATTTCGTCAGTGGCCTCGTTGAATGGCGCTAGATTAGGTACTTTAGCTTTGAGGTGACCTTTGCCACCGTTGTTTACTACGGGTGGTTGTATTTGCGCTTGAAGTCTGATACGATCCAGTTCATGACTTCTTATACGCTCGGCTTCTGCCCTATCACGTTCGTTTTCGTCTTTCTTAGCTTGAATCTCTTCTTTCTTAAGGCGTCTTCGATTTTGCACTTTTGCTAACGAAATGCTAAAATTTTTGTTCGTTTTCGTCAACCTAGCACAAAATGTGTAAAAATGCTATCAAACGTAAGGAATTTCTTTAATTCTGTATGGTTGCTATTTTATACCGAATTTTATTTTATATTACACAGAATTAGTGACATTTTTTTTTACGTTTGGTGAGCCTTTTTTTACGATTTTGCGCTAGGTTGACGAAAACGAACAAAAATTTTAGCATTTCGTTAGCAAAAGTGCAAAATCGAAGACGCCTTTAGCTTAAATTTCTTCTCTTCTAAGGACAACTTTGCGTTCGGCTTCTTCAGCGAAAGCACGTTCTCTTTCTTTGATGGAACTCTGCAGCTTCTTTGTTCTTAAGGCCAAGATCCTTAACTATTTGGAACATAGCTTGTAGGTCCATCGTGGAGAATGATTATGTAGAGAGTCGGGAGGAGAGTAGAGATTCTCGGACAGGCTAACCAATTTGTCAAGAAGCTGTTACTTCTTACGGGTTCTTATAATTAATGTGAGTCTATTTCTGTTGTCTAGGGATTAATAATCTGCTTTGTTGTGAGATGAAGATCTTTTCCTTATAAGTTCTGACGTCTTGATTCTAGAGAAAGTATTACGGGGTGAACAAAGTATGCTCTTGATAGAAAAGAAAAAGTACTACCACAATCTAATAATATAGTCCATGCAAAGTTCTAAAAAACCACCTTCCTTGGAAAAGTAGAATAATGCTTTTGTAGTAAAGCGATATATAGTAAGAAGCCAACGAACAGACGAACATTCATTATTGGGGAAAGAAAGAGCATTACGTTGTAACATAATCCTATTATAAAATAATATATTATATATATATATATATATATATATATATATATATATATATATATATATATATATATATATATATATATATATATATATATATCATGTTGCAGTAATGGGTTATTTTTATTTATTTTTACTATATCGTTAGGAAATAATGTATTTATTAATTTTCATTGAGAAAACGTTGTTTTTAATTAAAAATGATAAATATGAAATAATAGGCCTCTCAATTTCATATTTATAACATTTGTTTATGGGCAGAAATTATCAATTATAGCGACGCTATCCGATTTTCATGAAACTTATATGAAATATATGAAATGAATCAAATGATCCGTACCAAGAAAAAGATAACAAAAAAAAATTTGTAAAATGAGCCTGAAAAAGTTATAAAGTCTCCAAATTTCATTTTCAAAGCCCATTTAAAGTCGGATGCTTTTTTTTTTTTTTAAATAAAATTTTAGGTTATTTTATAGCAATTCCCTAATGTTAAATGAAGGCAAAATAAATTAATTAAAATTTTTACAAAATTTAGATTTAGTTGTTTTGACAAATTTCTCAGGTAAAATGTTTTTTAGATTGTAACAAAATTATTGTCTTTAATTGTTGAGGTGCGCAGCATACACCGGAAACAGAAAAGTAGTAGAACATGGGGTAAGTCGACAGGAGATCCCCCTCTTACTCTTGAGTGAGAGCGCGTCACAGTCAAAATAAAATCAACTCTAGGGCTTCACAAGACCGTGACGGACCCTCAATGTGGTATCTCGTCATTGTAGGGTTCTTCCCATGTACAAGGCCCACAAGCATACTCCCTCATAAAACCCCGTCATTTACTCCTTTCTTCTCGCCTCTGCCAAACTAACATTAATTATTTCAGACATTCCTTTACGGACTCAATCCAGTTTTTCTTTGATCTCCCAGTCAGTCGATTTCCATTACGCTCACCACTATACATCCGCTTAACCAACCGACTAACATCCATCCTTTCCATATGACCAAACCCTTTTAATTCGCCTTTGATTATTCTCTCATTTACGCCTTTCTCCACACCACATAACTCCCTAACACGTTCGTTCCTCATTTAATTAATTCTTCTCATATATAACATTTCCCTAAAATTGTCCATCTGAACAGATTCTACCCAAAATCTATACTTCTTTTTCCACACTACAGTTTCACTACTAATATACATTAACACTTGTAACAAAATACTCGCATGCATGCAAAACCTTAGCCCATTCAATATTTAGTCCTTTTGTACCCACCATGGATTTATTTGAACCAACATTCTTCCTACCATTCACAACTATCCTACTACGGTCTGCATCATCCGTTCGCTTTTCATCCAACATGTAGCCTAAATATTTAAACTCAGATACTTGTTCCAGTTGATCCACATCCAACACGATTTCACACCGCGAACTGTCCTCACTCACTACAATCATCTTACTACCCTTTTAATATATAGCTTTACAATAAAATTAACACTAAATGAAATAGTAAAAATCCTGTAGCATACATTATTATGTTGTCTGCAGATAACTAACAGGTGCTGGCATTTGTTTTTGGTCTTTTCAATGCTGTGAAAGTATTTTCTTTCATTTTGTTTTATAACTATTTTACAGACTAGCATTAAGTAATGCTTGTTAATGTTTAATTTTGTCAAGTGACAATAAACCTTTAAAATTTCAAAGTAAAGTAAGGATTTTCAAATTCTATTTGGCCAAGTTTTTTTTAAGAAATAATGATTTAAATATATTTGGCTTTCCGTTTTTATGTTTACAATCATGGCCTTGAGGCACACTTCAGGATGTTGGAACCATGATTTCACTCAAACCCTTAATTTCAGTTGCAAAATATAGATCAAAATACCACCGATTGACAGTTCCATTTTCAAATATTCTATACATGACTTGTTGCTTCAATTCGCTGGATGCTACCTAACATTTTGTTCTACCACAGAGATATTTTGTTAAAGTTTCTGAAACTCCTTTCTAGCAAAATCACAGAAATCAAATTTGTTTAATGTATCTTTGATAGCAAAAGAAAAAGTCCACCAAAGTGTTTCACTCCCGCAAGGAGCATAGTCGAACGGGAGAGGGTGGGAACAGGGTTGTCTGCCGGGGGTTGCTTTTCAAGGGAGCATAGTCACCGCGGGCCAGCGAGCAAAGTCCGATACTATATTGGATCAGACCTTAGTGATAACTGGGTGGCGAGCGTGATGTGTTAACTTCACCAAACCACTTAAAAGGAGGCCTAGAAAACCTCCGCCTCGCTATCCGTGGCAGTTGCGAAGTTAGCTTTGTCGGATTCGCCACAGCACTTTGTATTTCCAATACGTAAAAAATATTTTATTCATGATATACAGTGGGGGGGGTTCAATTTTGGAAAGTTATAAACGAAAAATAGCAATAACCTTATTTTTCATGCGATCAGTACGAAACTTTCAAGCATGTATAGTTGAGGAAGATACACATTTTTTGGTTAGATTAATTTTTTTTTATGCAGAACGAACTTGCCACTGCGCTTGGAAATTTTTTCAAATTTTCCCATAAGCAGCGGCAAACCCCTCGAGTTTACAAAACATTTATCTAAACAAAAAATGTGAACCTCGCCTAATAATATATCTGAAAATTTCGTTATGATCAGACGAATAGTACATAAATTATCATGTTACTTTATTTTTGGCTAAAAAAAAAAATTATAATTGGTGGCATGAGGCTTTTTTAATATTTACCAGATTAGGATGAAACTTTCACAGCTTGTGTAACTCTACAAGTTACACATATTTTATAGAGATTAATTTTCCGTATGTCAACAGTTTTTCCGCTGATCACGAGAAAACTTTTGAAAACTTTGAAATGTTTCTCATGAACAGCGACGTATCTGTTGGGCATACAAAAACCTTATGTAAAGAAAAAAAGTGTACCTTCCTCAATTATATATATGCTCAGAAAATTTCAAACGATCGTTAGTAAATAATAATAAAAGTTTTGGTGGTTGTATATATATATATATATATATATATATATATATATATATATATACTTTATATATATATATATATATATATATATATATATATATATATATATACTATATATATATATATATATATATTTTTAAATAAATAGACATATAATATATATAATATATATATATATATATATATATATATATATATATATATATATATCTTCACTATATATATATGTATATATATATATATATATATAGCTAACTACCGTGGCTCCATCGGTGAAACGACAGAGTCGCATGGCAAGGGCCTGGGCTCCTAGGTAGAAATTACCTAGGAAGTTCCCGCATCTCCTAGAATAGGGCTATGTCAGTGAGGTGTGAGAATTTTAATCTTATATATATATATATATATATATATATATATATATATATATATATATATATATATATATATATATATATATATATATATATATATATATATACTTAATAAAAAATAAAAGCACTTATTATATTTGTAAATAAACTTTGAAAAACAAACTAGTTTTAAAAAATAATTATTATTTCCCTGCGAGTTATGTTGAGACATTTTTTGTCCTCTGTTCGTAACTTTATAAAAAATATATATTTTTTTTTATATAAAATGTATCAAATACCCTTTAAAGGAGATAACTGTCTGGTTCAAAGAGAAAAATCAAGGGCTACTATGATGGCATGGGCACGTGCTTAGAATGAATAATAAATAATACTGGCCAACAAAGATTTGCGGCAAAACATTTGAAAGGTCATTTATAGGTAACTTGTTGCTCTGATTCGAATATGACCTCCGTTTTCCTAGAGTGGCTCTAGTTTTTGAAATACAGGGTGGTCACAAAAATACATTAATAACAACAATTTGTTAGGTTGTAACGTAATTCACAAAAAAAAAAATATATGAAAGATGTATATCAAATTGTTAATGAGGAAGTACATAAAATGCTAATAGGTCAAAACATTCAATTCAGTACAATGAAATCACAATTAATGCATTACAAATCGCTGTCTATATGATTGTCTTCTGTGTGCAGAATGTGGACAATCACGTTGAAGACTCCAACAATAGTCTGCCATCTGTGTGTATCCCATCTTCCTTGGTCTCTTTCTTTCCATCACCTTGATATCTTGATGGAACCTCTCCTTTTTCCCCACTATAACATCCTAGATTATCCGAGCCGATCTAAGTGACTATGTAGAAAGTGAACTTATGCTCATGTTAGCATTCAAATTTTGAAGTCTGAAGCATTTTCTGTACGAGTTCTACATAGTTGGCAGATTCATGGTTGCCCAAAAAGTTCTGAACACCCAAAACAAAACTTTCCCAGGCAGATGCTTCAATATCCGTGGGATTTATGAAATTGTCATCCTTGATGATTTGGCGAATTTGAGGGCCATAAAGATTCCAGCTTTGAGTTTCTCATACTCAACCCTGGAAAAAATCAGCAAATTATTTGAAGCATTCACCATCTTTGTCTAGGGCCCTGACAAATGCTGCATCAGTCCTAGTTTGATGTGGAGTGGTGGAAAATAATTTTTCCCTGTGTCAACCAGTGGTTCGTTAATGATATTTGTTCACCTACAGTCATATTTTCCCAAGCAGGCCATACAACTTTTTCCCAGTGGTCTTCTTTAGCCCTACTATCCCACAAGCATATGAAACAAGGGTATTTAGTATATTCACTTTGCTGCCCAAGTAAGATGTTGACCCATCTTCAAATCAACACATATAGACCACTGGTGTTCATTATATCTTAGCTAAAGATCATTCTTATATTTTCATATTCCTCTTTCAGCTTTGTTGACCTATTGAATCGATGCATAACTATTGCCATTGTGCAAAATAAAGCACACTTCAAGCTTCTCGCTGAACTATCCATAAACAATCATGATCTTCTGGTCGGTATTTAGGTAACCCCATTTGGAGTAGGAGTCCAGGGTTTTCTACAGTATACTAGGTCTTCTTCTTCAATGAAATATGAAAGGTACTACCTCTCTTGTCCGAAAAAGAGTTATTTTACATTCGGCCTTGAGGCAGTTCTTTTCTTAGTCTAGATGCTAAAGCTCAGAATCTTTGCTTGGAGAGACTTAACTCTCGTACTAAATCATTGATCTCTTCCTGGGAGGACTGTTGCTGTGTAAAAGTACTTTCTTCATATTCACTACTATCTGCACATGTGCACACCAGGATATCTTCATCAGACAATGCTAGATCTGGGAGTGTAGTGAACACTAGGATGGGGACATCATCGGAGTGTGGTACAGGTCGTCTTGCTGATTCAAATCCGGATACTCAAATTTACGTTCCTTGTAACGATTGATGCCTTTCACATTAACCAAGCAAAAATAACAGTCATTGTGGTGATTCTTTGGCTCCCGCCCTTACCATAGGAACACCAAATTTTAAACCTTTCTTCGTCCATTTTCCACTGACGTAGATTTCGACACACGTTTTACAGACCAAATGGGGAGCCCAAGACTTATCTTGGTCTCTGAAGTTTCATTCCAAAGTATGCCAGATATGCTTGCTTCACAAAAGTTAGTAATATTTCTTCTTTGATTCTCCTGGCAATATTTACCACAGATGTAGCAGAAATACATTGGGGTTATTCAAACAGGCTCTTCGTGAAGTACTCATAGTGTTGTGAAAATTGAAAAAAATAAAAGTATATATAAAGGTAAGCCTTAAAAAGAAATAAAAACGTTATTACTGTAAATATGCATTAAAAAAAGATATTTGTATAAGAGTATATCTGGACCCTGTATCTCAAGAACTAAAGCCAATCTTGGAAAACTAATGTCTTTACTGAAATCAGCACACTTGATATACTATAAATTCGATAAAAATATCCTTGGCAGCAAAAAAAAATTTTTTGAAAATGAATGTAATAGATTGGCAAAAAGGTTTTTATGTGTCAGAAGGATTAGACAATAAAAGGGGCAAACCCAAATTGAAGTAGGTTGATGTAGTAAAGGGGCTATTAAGAACAAAGGGCATTGGTGTATATATATGTGAAAGCAATAGATTAACACATGATAGGGTCACTTGGAAATGATAGGGTCATGGGAAGTTCCATTAAGGGAACTTGAAATTAATTGAACCTGGAACAATACAAATAAGTGAAGAGCATTCCCAATTTACAATTGACACTACCGTGCAGTTATGCGGGAGACAGCAATAATAATAATAATAATAATAATAATAATAATAATAATAATAATAATAATAATAATAATATCAAGCAACGTCGCTACGCGACGCTGAAACGAGAACGTTCCAGTTTGCCTGAAAATAATATGCGCGAGCGTTCCCGTGTAACAACTTACTCGCGCTGTTTTTACACAGCGAGGCTCGCGCACATTTGTAATGTTTGTATCTTGATAATAATATTAAACTTTGTTCTGCCGTTTCTTGTACTAGTAAATTGTTCGAGTTCATAAATTACCTTCAAAATATCTTTTTTATAAATAAAGTGAAACCAAAAGGTCGAAAACTTAGGGGACAAAAATCGCATGTTTAAAATTAATAGTTTAAAGATAATAATAATAATAATAATAATAATAATAATAATAATAATAATAATAATAATAATAATGACAACAACAACAATAATTGTAATAATAATAATAAAATAATACTAATAATGGCATAATATTAATAATAGCAACAATAATAATAATAATAATAATAATAATAATAATAATAGTAGCAACTACAGTAAGTGTAATAATAACAAACATCAATAATAAAACGATAACAGTAATGGCAATAAAAAAGAAGAAAAATAATCCTAATACCACTACTTAATAATAATAATAATAATAATAATAATAATAATAATAGTATTAACGATGATAAACATTAACATTATAGCATCACTATATATGTACAATAATAATAATGACAACAACAACAATAATTGTAATAATAATAATAAAATAATACTAATAATGGCATAATATTAATAATAGCAACAATAATAATAATAATAATAATAATAATAATAATAATAATAATAATAATAATAATAATAATAATAATAATAATAATAATAATAATAATAATAATAATAATAATAATAAGGAAATACTACTACTAATAATAATAAATAATCAAATACTAATAATAATCATAATATTAATGTTAATGAGAATAACAATAATAATAGCAACATTATTAATAATAATAATAATAATAATAATAATAATAATAATAATAATAATAATAATAATAATAATAATAATAATAATAATAATAATAATAATAATAATAATAATAATAATAATAATAATAATAATAATAATAATAAATAATAATAATAATTCAAAATTTTCATTCAAAATAGAGAAGTTACAATTTAATCATTTAATAACAAAGGTCACATACAGTTTTATATTATATAATCCAATAATTTACAATTTCAATATACCAATAAATTATGTAAACAAAGATGTTTCCTAGTACCCGAGATAATAATATATATATATATATATATATATATATATATATATATATATATATATATATATATATATATATATATATATATATATATATATATATATATATATATATATATAAGTTGAATTTAAATTTAGAGTTAAATTTAACCATTAGAATTCTTGTTCTCACACAAACAAAATGCAATATTGCTCTGTGCCACAGGTCACTCATCAGAATCGCAATTCCTTCTCTTCCCCTTTTCATTCGTCTCCACGCCATCATACACACATTTCACCCCATGCCACACGTCTTCATCATTTTCTTTCATTTGTGTTTCAGTTGAAGGAAGAAAATCAAATTTGCCCTTTAGAAATACATTCATTAGCTTTCTTCTCTTCTCACCATTTATTTCTCTGATATTCCATGTACCAGACGATTCATACAATTTATGCCGGAAATACAAAGTCGCTTACGGTGATCACGACCAGGTCCTGTCCAAGGCATGCATTATCATTCCTTGTTTATAAATATATATAACTCCCACTGCAGCTTTAGTCGCTTCCAACGACACGCAGAACATACGTTGTGGGAGATCTTTGTCCTCCACACACTGGCTATATGAAAAATAGTTTTTCCTATAATTGCAGTAGGATTTCATGGTCAGTTTGGGATACGGAGAGTCTACTCCTGTGTAAGAAAAGTGTAAATTTAAGTGCAAGATGGGTGAACCATTGGGCACTAGAGTGCCATGGGATGTACCCTACATCCCAAATGCCGAGGGAGAGGTAATCCAATCGCTTCGACTCTCTCTCTCTCTCTCTCTCTCTCTCTCTCTCTCTCTCTCTCTCTCTCTCTCTCTCTCTCTCTCTCTCTCTTTTTCTCTCTCTCTCTCTCTCTCTCTCTCTCTCTCTCTCTCTCTCTCTCTCTCTCTCTCTCTCTCTCTCTCTCTCTCTCTCTCTCTCTCTCTCTCTCTCTCTCTCTCTCTCTCTCTCTCTCTCTCTCTCTCTCTCTCTCTCTCTCTCTCTCTCTCTCTCTCTACATATATTTATAAATATATATATATATATATATATATATATATATATATATATATATATATATATATATATATATATATATATATATATATATCTTTCTTCTTTCATGCTATATATAACCTTTAATGTAGTAATGGAAATATTCGCATTCGCATCCATCGGATATTCAATATAAACTATCCGCATCCGCGAATGTGGACATTTGATACACACATTCACAACCGCATTCGCGGATATTAGAAAGTTTAACATCAATACATTATATATATATATATATATATATATATATATATATATATATATATATATATATATATATATATATATATATATATATATATAATATATACTATATATATATATATATATACAAGAACATATAAATTTAATTACTACGGCGTCCTTCCCATAATTTTAATTTTGTTAATTTCCCATTAAATTTCCTTTTAGAGCGTATTTATTTTTCCTTTTTTCCTTTTGATGAGAAGCTCAGCTACAAAAGCGAAAGAGGCCAAAGTATAACCTCCTAACAAAGCGTTGAAAGCAGTTTGAAGATCGGCAATCCGAATTGGTATGAAATCATCTGAAATAGTATAGATTCTATAGAACAAGGGTGACTTATTAGAGACGTTAATTAAAGTTGTTCATTTCTTAAAATATTAATTAAATGAAAAATTCTGAAATGAAACATTTTTTTCATCTTAAGCCGTTCCCTGACAGATCTTTGAGGATCAGTATGATGCCTCAACCATATTTTTGAAAAGTAACAAATATACACCACGAATATTTTTATTTATTTTCTTATCTTATAAATAAATTGAAACTTTTTTCTTATAATTAATATTTCTTTCCGATACTAAATATTTTGTTGGTGACATTTGTTATTTTGCTTTGTTTGTCACGTTTTCACATTTGTTGGAATATTTTTGTATTCTACTGCTGCTACAATAACTACTCCTATTAGTAACACTACTTTTAATATATATATATATATATATATATATATATATATATATATATATATATATATATATATATATATATATATATATATATATATATATATATATATATATATACATCTATAATATATATATATTAATAATTTGAAAATTAGCAATAAAATAAATTAAAAAGAGTAAAAAGAAACTTTATAGTTAAGCAACCAGAATAATACCACTAAAACTTCAATAAAACCATAAAATGAGACCAACAGTTTCAATACCAAATATTAAAAAAAGAGAGAATTAAACATCAAAATATTATGTGCAAAATAAAACGAGACCGCCTACAAATAAGAAAGAATAGAGACGAGCTGAAAGCAGAGTTAACGGGAGCCAGAAAAGCTAAAGGACGAGACAGCGATGCAAGATAACCCTAAAACTCTGAAAATAAAATTGACCTACTCATAAGATAAAGGGGAGGGAGGCGATATAATATATAATATTCAATTTATGGACACCTGATATTCTGTATGAGGTTTCGGAATCTATGTATCTTTAAAAAAATATTATTAGCCAAGTTTTCCAGCCCAGCTGAAGATTTACAAATATCAATATTCTCAATATTGTTTATAACAGATGACTGAGCTAATCTTTTGTTAAAAGTGCAATTCTCAGTATCCAAAGACCTAGCACCAGAAATATTAAAACTGGGGTCAAATGTAATTTGAAGCTTAAATAAGACACTTTCATTGTTCCACATCAAGTGACTGTAAGGATGATGGTAGAGTATTCTCTGAAAATTAGCAATTTCACTCAGTGTACTACACTGTCACAATTGCTGCAAGGGATTGAGTAATAACGGGAAACTCTTGATTTCTACAATCACCAAAGATATTTTTTAAAGAATTGCTCGACAATACAATATTGATTTCAAGAAGAAACGACTTTGTTATGAGAACAGCTTCACATGACAATTTCAACATGTTGCAAGTGTCAAAAAATTTATTTACCATATCAAATTTGTAAAAGGACCTTCTCGCGGTTGTAAATGCTTGATCGACAAACGATTGTTGTTATTACTGTTGTTGTTTGATTACACACCCTATGTTTATATAGATATAGATAGCGACATAGAGGTAGAGTAGCGCACTCGCTGCGATGAAATAACATCCTATTGGGCTTATGGTGTGTAGGGTTTCCCATGACATTCCAGTGTCTAATGGTTCGCCTTTCTTTTTTGCGTTCATATCCACACTCCTTCAGACATTTTAATAGACATCACCTTATATACACATATCATATACACGTACTTATATCCACACTACTCTTCTAGACAACATCTTACAGACATCCCTATCCCTTATATCCCTATATGTGGTATTAAGAATTTCCCACAACGTGTGTTCTGCGTGTCATAGAAGGCAACTAAGTGGACAGTGGCAGTTGGGTTGGCTGTCCACTACCTCTTATCCTCTACCAGGAATACTAATGCACGCCTCGGGGAGAAGGTCGTGATCGCCGTAAGCAACATTCTATCTTTCGGCCATATTGTCCATCTGAGGTTAATGTTGAAGAGAGTGCTATTGTCTGGGATAATCTGAATGATGTTTTGGATTGTGTGAGTAGGAGCTTCAGATTGATTGTGTTGGGTGACCTAAATGATTGGATAGGTGATCAAAATAGGGATGGCATTAAAGGTGGCTTTGGGGTGTCGGGAGAAAGTGAGAATGGTAGGAAGTGATTAATTTCTGTGAGGAGAGATGTATGTGTCCAAATAATACTTTCTTTAAATACAAGAGTGTTCATAAGTATAATAGAGTTAGTGTAGGTAGAGATATTACCGAAGTGAAAAGTATGATTGATTTTGTGTTGTGAAGAAAATGTTGAAGTATGTGCTGGATGTTAAATCAGTGAGGGGGTTAGGAATGGGATTATTGGATCATTATGTTGTTTTATGTAAAATTACGTTAGTGGGGGCTTGGATTGGGAGGAAGGTTATAAAGAAGGATGTGGGTAGAATTAAGAGTGAGAAGTTAAGTGAACAAGGGATTAAGGATAAGTACTTAAGAGCGCTTGCAAATAGATCAGTTAAACGTGAAAAAGTTGAAACTGAACAAATTTGGAAGCAAATTGAGGAAGTGGTTGTTAGTAGTGCAAAAGCAGTATGTGGATGTTCTAAAGTAGGAAGTAACAATAATAACAGTGAGTGGTGGAATGACGAGGTGATGCAAGCGGTTAAAAGTAAAAATGAGGCATGGTTAAATGTACTAAAAGACAATGATGATGTCTCAAAAGAAAGATGTTTGGAATTATATAAGGAGAAAAAAAGGAATAATTAAAGATGCATATGCAGGGGGAAAAGGAGGTAAATGAACATTTAGAAGAAGGATGAATGGAGACTTACAAGGGAATAGGAAGCTCTTCTGGAAGAAAGCGTGAAAGGTTAAGAAAAAGATTAAGGGGATCCTGCTTAGAATAATGAAGAGGGATGGTGCTTTCGTAGCTGATGAAATGGATTTGAGGGGAGTGTGGAGGGAACACTTCGAAAATCTACATAACATTGGCAGGAATGAATTGGTATTTTGGGTATGAGGTCATTAGAAAGGAGAAGGTATTGGGTAGAGTGAGAAAGTTGAAAAATGATGAATCTGCAGGTATATATATGAAATTACTGGTAGAATGATCAAAAACGGAGGTGAGATGGTGATTTGATGGATTTGGAGGTTGTGTAACAAAGCGTTTATGGAGGGAATAGTTCCGATGGATTGGAGGAGACCAATAATAGTAAACTTATATAAGGGTAAGGGGGATAAGGGGAACTGTAGGAATTATTAAGTGTTGTAGAGAAGATATGTGCTGGTATTTTGGTCGAAAGAGGGCGTCGAGTGGGTGAAGAACAAAGTGCGTTAGCAGGTGGTAGAGAATGTGTGTATCAAATCTTTATACATTGAAACAAATGATTGAGAAAATGGAAGAGAAGAATAAACTGTATTTAGATTTATGAATTCTCAACAGACGTATGATAGGATTAATAGGGAAGCTCTATGGCAAGAGTTAGTAATATATGGTGTTGATAGTAGGCTTCTGAATGGAATCAAAAGTATGTATGACGATAGTGAAGCGTGTGTAAGAATAAATGGTGTTGAAAGTCATTGGTTTGATATTAATAGCGGAGTGATTCAGGGATGTTTTACGTCTCCTTGGTTATTCAATTTGTATAGGGATGGGGTTATGAAAAAATTAGATGTGGGAGTGGCAGGGAAAGGTGTTAGAAAGATGGTGAATGGAAGAGAGGGAGGGTGCCCTACCTATTGTTTGCGGATGATTTGGTTTTGTGTAGCGAATCTGAAGAGGGTTTGACAGGATTGGTAGAGGGTTTTGGCAGGGTTTTTAAAAAAAGGGGTTTCAAAGAGTAAGGTTATGGTTGTGAGTGAGAACAGTCCACGGTTTGAAGTTATGTTGGATGGCGAACAACTGGAACATGTGTCTGAGTTTAAATATTTAGGATATATGTTGGATGAAAAGGGTACGGATAATGCAGATTGCAGTAGGAAAGTTGTGAATGATAGGAAAGTGGCTGGTGCAATTAAATCTTTGGTAGATGTAAAGGGACTAAGTCTGGAGTGCACTAGGGTCTTACATGAGGGTATGTTGTTACCTGTGTAAATGTATTGTAGTGAAACTATTGTTTGAAATAAGTGGTATAGATGTAAAGTACAGTGTGTTCAGATTGACAATCTTAAGGGCATGTTAGGTGTGAGAAACCTTGATAAAATCAGGAATGAACGCATTAAGGAGTTGTGTGGTGTTTTGAAAAGAGTAAATGAGAGAATAAATGAAAGTACATTGATATGGTTTGGTCATTTAAAAAGGATAGATCATGTCTTCTTGGTTAATGAATTGAGTCAGTAATGGAAAGTTTAAAGGAGAGTAATGTGAGTTTGACAGAGGCGAGAAGAAAGGTGTATAATAGGAGTGAATGACGTGGTTTTGTGAGGGGGTATGGTTGTGGCCACCTGGGCCAAGGGATGAACCCTACATTGACGAGATGTCATAGTGAAGGTCCGTCGTAGTCCCGTGTAGCCCAAGAGTTGATTTTCCGACTGCAGTAGTAGTGATGATGAAAGGTAATCAATTGCGGGGGGCAGAGCTCCCCTGTACCCCAGCGTCCTTCCTGAGTGATATTGGGTATCTCCCGGAGTGGCTACCTCGGGTACTCAGGGTTGCCGTTTGTTTGGGGGCCCTGGGGTCCCCATATTTCTATTGATTCGCCATGTACGTGTGTGTATACCTGACCACATGCTCATTTACTTTCATGAGAGTTTTTTACCCTACCCCTCTTTGTTCTCGTCACCATATACGTTCGTGAGTGTGTTTAGGCCTAGCTAGCCCGTGTACGCGGCGTAGCCACGTACATGGGTGGCGTAGCCACGTCCATGAAAGTATCTGAGCTACTTTCATGAAAGTAGCTGAACGCCTACGCGAACGCGTCCGCCGGCGCGAAACCGACGTGAGCGCCCGCCCGCCGGTGCAATATTACCGCACGCGCGAACGCAAAAATATTTCGCGGGTTATGTTTAGTGTTGGTACATTTGAATAAAAATGTGTTTTTAGTGACCGTGAGGACGTAAAGGCTTTCTTCAGGAGGGGTCCTCCTCTCACCCCCTCCTGGCGACACGTCTTTACGTCTTTAAGGTACGTAAAAACGTGTTTTTACTACCCCTAAGGACGTAAAGACGTTGCGCAAGCTGTGTGGTGATGGGGTCCCCCCACACCACCCCTCTGTGCGCTACGTCTTTACGTCTTTACTGTCACAACATCAATTTTTGTTTATTAAACATGGGATGTAACATTAACAGTTGAGCATTTGAAGAGTATGGATGTGGGTAAATTCATGTTCCGTAGTCCGGCGACATGTCTGGTAACAGGTCCTACAGGATGTGGGAAAACCTTTCTGTTATTAAATATATTGAGAGAGACGGAAATTTTCGAGCAGCGGCCCTCACAGATAATATGGTGTTATAATGTTTACCAGGAAAAATTTAACGAATATAAAGATGTAATTCAGTTCCATGAAGGAATATACGATGTCAAATCAATGGATGATGTACAAGTCCATAAAATCATTGTATTAGATGATTTAATGCATAAATTGAACGAGGACATAGCTGAAACGTTTACAGTATATTCACATCATTTAAATATATCTGTATTTTTCATTACACAGAACATTTTTCATCAGAATAAATACATGAGAGATGTATCTTTTAACACTCAATATCTGATCCTGTTCGGTCAAAGAAGAGATATGAGTCAGATCAATGTATTAGGTACTCAGATGTTCCCCATGAGGAGGAAAGAGTTTCTGAAAGTATATAAAGAAGTTACATCTGTCCCACACGGTTACTTAATGTGCGAACTTCATCCTAAAAACACATTCAGAGTTCTACTCCGCACCAACATTCTACCTCACGAAATAGAATCTGTATACATTCCTGAATAATGAGTACTCTAGTTGTTAAGTACCTACCTCTTATAAAAAAAAATTTAAAAAGCTGAAAACAGCTGAAAAACGTAAACTAATCAGTGAAGACGAGAAATTTATCCAGTGTGTATGTGAAGTCTGTTTAAACCTTATAAAAGGAAATGTTCCTTTAAACAGACCTCAGAAGGTAAAGCTACGTAGGCATAGAAACATCATTAAAAAACTTGCCCATAACGTGAAAAATCTTAGAAATAAAAAGAAGTTACTGCAAAAAGGAGGTGGTGTATTCTTACCGTTGCTCTTCTCAGTCATAGCTCCTTTGATATCCAAGTGGATATCTGCATAATGAAGAAGGTGGCTGTATTGCCATACAACGAGTATGAGAGAATGAAGTATAATAATAATAATAATAATAATAATAATAATAATAATAATAATAATAATAATAATAATAATAATAATAATACACCCATAGAGCTAAATACCGAATCACAACCAAAGCTTAGCCCCTTACATGTAACGCACTCTCCATCAATTCATCGACAATTACCTCCATGGAGCCCACATCTTCAGAATGATACAGTGTCATATCAGCAACCTCTACCTCAAAGTTTACATGATCCTAAAGTTGAACAGATAAACAATTACGAGAAAGAAGTGTATAGGATATTAAATTCGGACATTAACATTCATGAAAAACGTGTCTTATATCAAGAAGCTGTACAAAAGTTAATAGATCTTAAAGACTTACATCTACGTGTAGGCATAGATAATTCGAATCCGGATGATTCAAATCTATCAATGGATGTAAAACCTGAAGTGAAAATCGAAGATAGTTTTAAAAATATCTTGGAGGAGAGTTTACCAATTAAGAGTCGTAAACCAGGACTAGCTCTATATAATATTTTAAAAGATCAATTATCGTGGAATGAATTAGGACAGATCATCATCGATGATGAAATAGTTAAAGGGTCGAATATTGTGGATTTGATAGCTGATCTCTCGCGTGATTGGAAGAAAGGACCTGTAAAGGGGTGGTCTAACATCAAAGACGAGCTTCAGACTATTAATTTTCCGCGCAGTTTAATCTTGAATACGCGTAGATTAGCAGACCTGGATAATATTCCCAAGACACCAAGACCCGATTCTAGTCCTTCAGAGTCGTCTTACGCTTCAGATACATTTAAGCGAGTTATCCGGGGTAGAATAAGAAAAGGGCCTTACACTAAACCTAAATGGATTAACTTGTGATTGCTCATTATTATTATTTTCATATATATATATATATATATATATATATATATATATATATATATATATATATATATATATATATATATATATATATATATATATATATATATATATATATATATATATATATATATATATAGTTTGTTTATTGGCTGTGATTAAATAAAATATACCATTTTAATAATTTTTTGACTTATATCACCTAATATATATATATATATATATATATATATATATATATATATATATATATATATATATATATATATATATATATATATATATATATATATATATATATATATATATATATATATATATATATATATATATATATATTACTTATGTCAGTATTCAACATGGAGGCCAAGGCTCTGGTTGATAAGCATTATTACTGTGTGAAAGAACCTAATAGTTTTGGTGGATTCAGTAGATTTGCTTCGAAATTTCACGGTATAGACAAAAAAGAACTGAAAGAACACTTAGAGGGCGAAGAGGCGTTCACTCTACATAAACCCGTTCGTAGAAAATTTCCCACCAGGAAAACCATAGCCCACCACCTCGATAATGTGTGGCAGTTAGATTTAACTGAAATGATTAAATACAGTTCTTATAACGACGGCTACCAATACATACTTTTCACTATCGATGTTTACTCTAGATACTTATGGTTAAAGGCATTAAAAGACAAGAGATCCCAGACAGTGGCTGATGCAGTACGTGAAATTATAAGGGACTATAATAGATATCCTAAATTGGTGTGCACGGATAGAAGGAACGAATTTCTTGGGAGAGAGTTTCAAGAAATTATTACCGAATACGATATAGGTTATTATAACATATTCTCCGTTAATAAAGCGGCTATTGTAGAAAGAGTACAGCAAAAGATCAAAGAGAAGAGTACAGCACGATCAAAGAACATCATCGTTGCTACTAAGATAATTCTTTTAAGTATATTGACATACTGGAGGATCAAGCTTATTCTTATAACAGATCTCATAGAACTATAAAGACAACTCCTTTAGAAATGTTAAATATGAAACCTATGTTACAGCGGAACCTGAAAGTATGTAAAATTAAAGAAAAATCGGGCATTAATGTGAATGATTATGTAAGGGTGTCTAGATCTGATGACCGTTTCAGAAAAGGTTATGAAGCTGGATGGTCAAGAGAAGTTTTTAAAGTAGATAGTATAAGAGATTTTCCTATTGAAGGACTTAAATTATACTATCTCAAAGACTTAGATGGGAAACCCATAAAAGGAGGATTTTATAAACAAGATATACAGAAAACACGTTTCGATCCTGAGGGTAATGTATATAAAATAAAAAAAATATTAGGATCAAAGGGTAGAGGTAGAAATAAACAGAATCTTTGAAGTGGTTGTAATACCTTCCTAATTTTTATTCATATATAAAGGCTAGTGAAATTAAGAAACATTATAATTTAATAGTTGTAACCATGGAGTGTAGATCATTTCTATTTAACTCTACCATCTTAAACATCAATTGTTCTACCTACCTGATAATAAACTATCGAATTTCCCTACTGATCTAATAAATCCTATCGAATTTTTCCGAGATGTATGAAGTAGGTTTATGCGAAATGATATTAGATGCTAATATTGAGAATCTCCCACAGACACGTCACTGGATAATGATATATAGAGATGTCGAGTATGTAAAAACTACATTAAAAATAACAAACATCGGTGACTTAAAAAGCACTAAGCTGAAAGATAAAGCATATTTCTATGAGAAATTTGTGTTAAAACGGGGATACTACAGAACAGTTCCTGATATTTATAGTTATTTAAACACACAACTTGCTACAAGTAAAATGTAAGGATTTAATATTCATCTCTAATATACGTTTAGGAGAAGACATGGTGTCAGTCACACTAAGGTCCACATTGGGTGTGAACTTGAAAGACCCATCATCGTTTATCATTAGGCGTTCGGATTGGTTTAGAATATGTACACACGAGCGCGATGAGGTGGTAGATCATGGTGCAAATAATAGCCCTAATGAAACTGCCTTCTCACTCAATTTTGTATGTATACCTTCAGAGATGTTACAAGATCAGGGGATGGCATACATTTACACCGATATAGTTGAACATCAGTATGTAGGAAACAAAGCCCCTTTATTGAGGGTGGTTCATTTCCCTGAAAAGGGAAAAGTTATAACTTTCCCAAATGTACATTACTTACCTCTGAGTCGCTCACATTTTGGCTCTGTACGTATGCATATAAAGGATGTAGAAGGACGAGCTTATCCATTCACAGACGGGACGCTGTTGTGTAAAGTTCACATTAGAAAGAAGCAGCCGTATTAACTACAATATGATGAACTATTTATTAAACAGAGTTGCGAATCTCTCCTATGCGATATTAGAAAAACTTCAAGAAATAGTAGGGAGTGCAAGGTTATATATAAGGAAGGTTACAGGGTATATTTTTTTATTCATCAACTTACTCTTACAGTGCAAAGATAGTATAAAACAGAAGTTCCTGTAATAATGTACGGTGATAGAGTGTTTATAGGATCGAAAATACAGCGCGGATATGGTCTGGGTGGATTTTTTGCAAAATTATGGAGAAGCGCATTGCCTCTATTTAGAAGAGGAGGTGAATATATAGGTAAAAAAGCTATAAGAACAGGGATGCATACTATACAAGATATAGCGGCAGGGGATAACCCACGTACGTCCATAAAAAGACGGATTGCTGATGTTTCTGATGAGATGTTGGACGACGTCAAGCGCAAAATTAGGCGTAAGATGACGGGTCAAGGCAAAGGACTTAAGAAAATTACAGCTAAGAAAAAGTTTAAAGCAAAAAGACCTCTAAAGGAAAAATGCATTGATGTATTTGCTATTTAATTACTAACTGGCATGTTGGACTGTACTATATATAAGGAAAGTTTAAGCCGTACGCTGATCATTATAAGGTTAGAGTTCTTCCACACAAGATGCACTTCCTACATCCTTCTAGCCCGGACTGTTGTAAGAGCGAATTAGACCTCTTCTCGATGAGCCCCACCCAGATTAGTGTAAGTGAGACCAATTTCATCAGTATTAACCCCATACACTCGAAACAACGATGTCCCTCTCGAATTCAATATTCCAGGCACATCGGACCAGTATTTGGACCCATCAAATGTGTTTTTATATTTAAAAACAAAATTGACAAAACCTGATGGTACAGACCTTCCTTCAGGCGATGACCACATAGTGTACACTGAATCAAATTTCTTGTATACTTGTTTTAACCAGATTGAAGTCTATCTCAACGAAACTAGGGGCGTCAGCGGTGAATTATCATATAGAGAAGTTATATAGCCGTTATTAAATTATTCTGACGATGCCAAACAATCTCATCTCCAATCATGTGGTTTTTATAGTCCCAAGGATGTTAACCACCATATAGATAAAGCAACTAAAACTACAAATAACACTTATGAATTTTACGGTCGTTTGAATGGTGATATCTTCTCTCAAGAAAGACTTATTCTTCCTGCTGTAGATACCAGAATCCGATTAACCAGATCAAGTTCTAAATTTACGCTTAAAATAAATAGCAAGCCCACAGCTACAGCTGTATGTCCAGAACCTATTTTCAAATTGTTAGAGGCATATCTCTATGTCAGAAAAGTGAAATTATTACCCCAGAGACATTTGGAAATTGAAAAAGCACTTTTGAACACCACAGCTAAGTATCCTATCCGACGAGTTGAAACTAAGCTATTTAATTTCACCCAGGGATTATCGAGTATCAACATACCTAACATAGTGAATGGAAATCTCCCTCAGAAAGTGTAGGGATTGTAGAACAAGAAGCATACTCCGGTCATTATAAAAGTCACCCTATAAGTTCACTCACTTTGGACTTAGAGGACTCAGTTTGCATGTGAATGGCCAGCCCTATGGACGCGACTATGAAATGCTATACAATGATCCCCAATCTCTATGTTCACGACCTTTTTACGATTTAATAGCCAATACTGTCACATGTAACGATAGTGGAACTGGAATAGATCTTGAAGAATACGCAAAGAATAGTAATTTATACGCTTACGATCTTACAGCTGATCTTTCAGCTTGTAATGCTAGTCATTTAAACGTATTAAGAAAGGGGACAATAGGATTAAGTCTCTCCTTCGGTGGAAGTCTACAATCACCCATCACTGTATTGGTTTATCTGGAGCATCCTCAGCTTATCGAAATTGATAGAGTACGGAATGTGCTTTTGAATTATTAAAGATGAATGAAGAAGAAATAAAAACTTTTAAAAACGAGCCACGATTTATAGGAGTCTTTGCTATTAATGAGTTGGGGTCTGTGAAATTGGCAAAGGATACAGGATTCGTATTCAACACATCGCCTCGTCATATTACAACAGGAGGACACTGGATTTCAGTCTATAGGGAGAAAAATGGAGTTGTCTACCTGATTGATTCTTTAGATTTAAAATTTATATTGCGTAATTATTATATTATCTCATTTTTAAAATATAATAATGTAAATTATATAAAAACTATGTCGTACCCTGTTCAACCATCATACTCTAATTTATATGGAGTCTATTGTATTTATTTCATAATATGTTTTTAAACAGTGTATGTTTTAATGAACTTGTAAATATATTTGATGTTAAAAATTTGTATGTCAATGACTATATAGTTTCTAATTATGTAATAAATGCCTTAATGTGAAAACTTGTTTTTATTACCAGCCAAAAACTTATTTCCATATATATATATATATATATATATATATATATATATATATATATATATATATATATATATATATATATATATATATATATATATATATATATATATATATATATATATATATATACCATGTTTAATAAACAAAAATTGATGTTGTGACAGTAAAGTCGTAGCGCACAGAGGGGTGGTGTGGGGGGGACCCTATCACCACACAGCTTGCGCAACGTCTTCCTACGTCCTTAGGGGTAGTAAAACACGTTTTTACGTACCTAAAGGCAATAAGACGATGTCGCCAGAGGAAGGGTGAGGAGGACCCTCCTGGCGCAGCACTGCTACGTCCTCACGGTCACCTAAAAACACATTTTTATTCAAATGTACCAACACTAAACATAACCCGCGAAATATATTTGCGTTCGCGCGTGTGGTAATATTGCACCGGCGGGCGGGCGCTCACGTCGGTTTCGCGCCGGCGGACGCGTTGGGCTGCACGTGACCCGAACCCAAGCCAGACTTCAGCTACTTTCATGAAAGTTGCTCAGCTACTTTCATGAAAGTAGCTCAGATACTTTCATGGACGTGGCTACGCCACCCATGTACGTGGCTACACCGCGTACACGGGCTAGCTAGGCCTAAACACACTCACGAACGTATATGGTGACGAGAACAAAGGGTGGTAGGGAATGAATAAAGGGGGGTAGGGTAAAAACGCTCATGAAAGTACATGAGCATGTGGTCAGGTATACACACACGTACATGGCGAATCAATAGAAATATGGGACCCCAGGGGGAACCGGTCCCCCAAAACAAAACGGCAACCCTGAAAAGTACCCCGAAAGGTAGCCACTCCGGGGAGATGCCCAAATATCACTCAGGAAAGACGCTGGGGTACAGGAGAGCGCTGCCCCCCGCAATTGATTACCTTTCATCATCACTACTGACTGCGACTAGTTCTCACTTAAGGGTTTAAAGGGGGTGGTAAGGCTGGGCTTTCTTTTTGACTTGCGTCATATTCTTCTACAACTTTTCTGTTTCCAGTTCTAAACGCACCTTGTACTTCACCAATCAGTCCTTTAGTAATTCGACGTACCCTTCGACCAAAATACCAGTATATATCTTCTCAAAGACAAAAAAAATATTAAAATTTAATTATAATATATAATTCATAATTAATAATAATAATAATAATAATAATAATAATAATAATAATAATAATAATAATAATAATAATTATATTAATAACAAAGTAATAATAATAATAACAACGACAACAGCAACAACAACAACAACAATTTGATAACTTAATTTGGTGACTACCACAAAACTACTATCAGTGTTACCTCTATTAGAGGATTAAGACTAGTGTATTCGATCTCAGCACCCATCATTGCAAATGGTTTTATGTATCATACTATGTGAGCCCAAAACAAATTTTTATTCAGTCATCGCTCTACTCTGTCTCTGCTTCCATACCGGTACCAATCTAACGCAGCACCGGAGTCGGTCCGACTCCTTCTCAAACTCTGAATACTTCCTCCCGTATGCATTCTGCACTTTATTTTCTTTTCTTCTGGGATCCAAACCCGGGTGGGCTCTCAGGCATTCCAGAGGGTTCTAAAACCCTCATTATCAAGTTCTTTTGGTTCTAAAACATTGGGAAAGAAAACTTACTCGGTCTATTTTATGCTTATTTCAAGATGCGGTTTCAGCTGCGGCACCAGGAGGTTGCTCCGAGACCCGGTAAAGAATCCCTCTCAGGCTTCAGATCCTTCACTTGAAGCCTGTTAACTGTTTATTAACCGCCCTAGCTGCCATATCCAGGCTTAAGGGACTCGGCACCCACCTGCAAGGGGGCACAACGATTGAAACCTCAGCTCTGCAACGCTGTCATTGCCAGCAATATGGGTGCCAAGTTTGAAAGGATCCTATAAATTATCCCCTCTCAAACAGTAGGTTGTAATACATACTGCTGGTTGCTATACTATTATAAGGTTGCTACAGTTAGCTGCTGCTACTATATATATATTACTATATATATATATATATATATATATAATCAGGTGTTTATGTAACATCAAACACCAAAAAGCAAACCATAAAAATATATGATTATTTAATTTATATATATATATATAGGCAGAGTATATAGAAGTATGTATATATATATATATATATATATATATATATATATATATATATATATATATATATATATATATATATATATATATATATTATATATATATATATTGTATATTTAAGTGATTAACTTCAAAAGGAAATAAAAATTAAAATAAAAACTATATATTTTAAGTTTTTAATATATTTTTTCACTTTCAACAATCCATTATATTGATCACCCCAAGTCCGTAACACATTCTTTAGTGTTGCTGTTTCAGCCTTTCTCCATTTTAAGATTTTGAAACCCAGAAAGCTTGGGCCTCTAGGTTAAAAATTGGAAAATTAATGCTAGATGTTGACTCTTGATATTTATTCTTTTTAGGTAATATCGCAGAATAGATACAATAGTCAGTATTTGAACATATTTTCTACACCTTAGCCCCATTATTAGAAAAGACATTGATATAAATGTTCATGTGTTAAACATCTACCTTCCGTCAACCACACTAAACTCTTGTGCTCACCCTTCATGTGAATTGTTCCAATACACTAATAATACATTCTTACTGGATGACTGGGGCAGTCTAGGTAGGCAGGGCCCAAGGCGGGCTTCTTAGGTATTATTCCTTATTTATTAATACTCGCGTGCTGCTGATCAAATACTCCTAGAGGCCAATGCGACCCCTTACCTGGCTAATTTCTTATTGGTTGACTGTATCAGCGTCTAAATAGAATCACAAGGGCCCTTTGCTAAGTGGGCTGACTGGGGGACATTCTGTAGGGGCTAATGCGGCTTTTAATTATTATGGGTTGACTGGTAAGTGTCTAGATGCTGTACCTGTATGGGCTTCAATGAATTATTATTCCTAGTAATAAATATTATGGATTGACTGGACATTCTCTAGAGGGCCACAAGTGGCTTCTCTTAATTATTATTCTACTATTAATTATTGTTATTGGACTGGGGACAGTCTAGTAGGGGTCCATATATTTCTAAATTATAATTACTTGCTCCGTTACTAGTGTACTCTTACTTATGGGTTGACTGACACCTGTAGACTGGATTTTATGTCTCTTCTTTACCAATCCATCACATATTTATATATATCAATAAATGTATTGATATACCTACAAGTATATATATATGTTATATATATATTTACCTATACATAAAGATTAAGTGTCTGCAAAGTTTATATTATTTCAGTCAACCAATAAAAATTAATAATTACAGTCTCATTGGTCCTCTAGAACAAGTCTGGTCAACCCATAATAAATACAGAATATTACTTTAAGAAGCCATACATTGGCCTAACTAGACTGTATATATATATATATATATATATAGTTAGATATATATATATATATATATATATATATATATATATATAGAGAGTTATATATATATATATATATATATATATATATATATATATATATATTTCATATGAAAATTTTTCACAGGCATTATTGATCAACATTTCTTTCTAAATAAATAAAAAAAACCCCCATCCCTGTTATTAATTCAGTTTAGGGAATATATTAATAAGTAATTTGTTTAGAACTAAATATTGGTGGGAAGTAAAATTTAGTAATATGTATTGTGTAGGAAATAACGAGATCAAGACTGATATATTTTGTGTTGTTGCTATGTGCAGAAAAACATTGACATATGAATATGTGTGAGTGGGTGCACGGTGTACTTTGAAGAACATATGATTAAAAACTCTCCCATCAAAATATCAAGAAAAAGAAGCTCAAAGTAATAATAATAATTATTGGCTTTAATTTTTATAAATTAAACACATTTCTTAATAAACTTTCAAATATTTCCTTTTGCTTGGAAGATATTCTTTAATTATTATTTTTGAAAATAATTTATAAAAATAATTATATATTTTTATTTTTACATTTTACATCTGATTTCCTATTTGTAGTTCCTTTGAAAAAGAAGTTAGAAGAATCAGATAAAACTGAATTAATTGCAGCACCCTTTATCTTTGACTAAAAATTTATTAAATAAAATTATAACTAAAACCTACAACTTATCAGAAAATTAAAGTAGAATTATTTTCTAAATCAAAACAACTCTCATCCAAATTTTCTTCAAGAAATGCATCATCCAAGAGTCGACACGTTGTGTACCAGTTTCATTGCCCTGAATCTGAATGCGTACGTCGACGTATATTGAACAGGACCAATATATAATCAGATAAAGTTAATCAATATGCGCGCACACACACACACACACACACACACAACGTTCAGATCAAAACTTCGTAAGATAAATGAATACTTCCATACATGGGCGTCGCCAGCTTCCAAGCTAGGGGGGGGCAGCTTAAATATATATGTTACACACATATATAGACAGGATAGAGTATACATATATATATATATATATATATATATATATATATATATATATATATATATATATATATATATATATATATATATATATATATATATAAAAGAAAACTAACTAGAAAAATTTATTTGGATAATTAAATGATTAATCTTTATAAAAATGTATATTCCTTATTAAAACAATAGAATATCAAATATAATATATGATTGAAAATTCACAATGTAGAGCAGTTTTATAAAATTGGGATATTATTAAAAAGTACTTTTCTCGGGTCTAACGTAAATTTAATAACTACTCGTTTAAATAAATATTCATAATTGTCAAACACAATATCAACCTGCCACTAAACCATCAACCTTGATCCCAGTAACATCTGATCCTTCCAGAGTAATTGTGAGTGTTTTACTTCACTGAGGAAGTGAGCAGTTTGAAACTAAACACTAAGTCTTCTCCATCTGTAGTGGTCGCCCCTTGCTAAGACCTAAGACGTATCCTTTAGTCTGGGTCTTGTCCTTCCAATTTGCCTGTACAACTTATTGCCTGGTAACCCTAGTAAAATGAAGCTGTCTCTTCCTTTAACCTATTGATTGTTTTGAGTACAGAAAAGGGATGTAGCTATGTCACGCATAGTAGGTGTGTTTTCAGTAGAACTGTACTCCAAAGAAGAAGATATAGAATGTGGACATTGAGTTAGGATCTTCCAGAACTCCTTGGGGATTTGTTGCTGACTGGTTGCTGCGCAGCCGTTGCCCACCAAAAATCCGTGGTATATTCAGATCAAGTCCCAGTTGCTCATATTTCGATTTAGCTCTAAACAATTTCATCATGATTTTCCTCATTCCTTTCTGATGGCTTACAACCAGCTTCACAATATGTTGAATGTGTCATGAGGTTTTGACGATGTCCATGGTCTTGATTGAGCATGGTTAACTGGCTTCTAATATCAGAGTACCGCACTGGTCATCATGAAGCCATGATGAATGACGACTTACATGTCAGGTTGAATGCAAACTGAAAAAAGGCCTTTTCAGACGGTATTTCACTCACAGTGATTCTCAATGTTTGCAATACTCGTACAGTGCTCCTTAAACACTCTGATGCATTTGTGTTGTTCAGACCATCTGGTCTGGAAGGGGTTTGGGATGTGCCTGGCTAATTTTCTCAAGACTGGACTCATGAAACGTGGCTAATGTCCTTTATAGTCTTCACAGGGTATTGCGGGATATTCATATTGGTGTTCAAATTCCTTACTACTAGATTTCTGTTTGTAAGAAACAAACAAAGAACAAGGGCTTTTTATACCTCTTTTCCGAAATATTGCTTTAAACACCCTCCTTCCTTGCCAGACATCGTAGAACAAACACTAAATCAAGCACCGTTATTAAATCCAGTTCAGGTGACAAATTTGTCAATGTATTTTCGCAATGTGGTTTTGTCTTCAAAGCGCTTTTCAGTTCTATAAGTCAATAAATTTCTTCTTTGACTTTCATTTGACCCTTTGTCGAAATACCGCAACCCTCTTATGGGATACTGTTCCCTTAAAGAAATATCAGTGGCTCATCTGCCAGTGTTATACTACGCGCTACCGCTTTACTCCATAACGATGTTTTCCTTTTATAGGTATTACTAATTAGAAAAATGGTCCTGGTCTGAATTGAACTGATTATATGCGGACATTTTCTCCCCCTTCTTAAATGGTTTTCGATGACCGATCTCCTATATCTGTTACTAAGTTGGCAAAATTGCGGAACACTCATCGAGGTCACCCCGAAAGCGGTAACAGGACGTACCAGAAAAATGTCACACATGAAATAGTTGAGATGGCTATTTATTTTTTCTGTGATTTTCTTTAGAATAAGCTTAGTTTACCCTTGAATGTTCACCGGCACGTCCAGTAAGAACAATCTTGTGTGCCTTCAACAGCAGTTTTATGCCACCCTGTGTTTGTATGTCCCTTACAAACCGCATGAACATCTCTATATTTAGTGAAAGGTCTTACTATTAAAGAGCCTAGGACCCCACCGAACTTCTTACTTATGGAAATAAAATACAAAAACTTGCAAAAAATGCCCCCTTTGTGTTCTGGAGTTTGTCAAATAAGCAGAATATGTCTCAACCATTCATAATTGAATTTCCTTTTTTTAAGTGGGTAAGTATCTTTAAAAAAAAATTATAGGGTCTTGGTGGAATCGACACTTTAGTAATCAGTTTTTTTCGTCGAAATTGGGGATGTGAATGTCCAAACGTATCTACCAATGTCATTTTCGTGGAATGTCATCTTACTGGAAACGTTTCTCTCGAAATTCAATCCATATTTAATTTGCCTGAGGTGTTGGGTGTGGGTCTTCATCATGCAAGGAGGGATTGCCCTTGTGTGTCTTAGTTGACTTATTATATCTTCTTCTTTGTTTTCAATTGCTACCATTTCTCCATTTTTATTCCTTCTTCTCCCTTTTGTACTTACTGCAAACCATAAATATATATATATATATATATATATATATATATATATATATATATATATAGTATATATATATATATATATATATATATATATATATATATATATATATATATATATATATATATTCAACTACTGTGTAAATCTCGTCATATTTGGTCTATAGCTATTTTACTAACATTCAAAGATGTTAACAGAAAAAATTAAAAGTATTGCAAACTATGTTGAAAAACCACTAATTTCTGTGTTGTAATGAAAATAGTTTTTTAAATGAAACTAACCTCATATGGGACAAGTAAGATCATGTGTTACAAAATTCTTACTTTTCAGAGTAAATACTGTACCTTATTACAATATTTATGGTAAAACGTAATGTACCAGTGGAATTCCTAATATCCATGGACGATCTGATTGAAATTGAAATCATAACTTTATTAATTCGCAAAGGAATTATGATTATGCCTGAGTGATAATTTCACGTTACTTTGAACCCTTTAAACACTTAGTAAAGAATTGAGAATCCGGAACACAAAATTAGAATTTATATATACATATCAACATTAACAAAAAACATAGATGAAATAACAACACAGTTCTTATTCATGTACGGTAAGCATATAAAATGAAAGTGAGAGACCTCGTATCGTCAAGAGAAGTGTGAGAAAATGACGATTGCAACTTGCCTTCGCCATATACTCCCTCTCAGGGAGTAGTGAGCAGAGTATATATATATATATATATATATATATATATATATATATATATATATATATATATATATATATATATATATATATATATGATCTGAGTAAAAAAATTTTTTTTACCAAATTATAATAAGGAGATTGAGGGCGGGACATGTAAGTGCTATATTTCCCCACATATGTATCAAAGTCCTCAAAAATCCCTGGAAATACATGGAAAATTACTGAGGCAGAAAATGTCTAATGCCCACCTAAATGCCATGTAGTGCCACTGTTTTAGAAGTTTAAAGGATTTGGAACGTAAAACGGGTTGAAGTGCTATGGGAAAACATTCTGGGTGGGCTTCAAATCCTTCCGAGAAAGGGACGACTTTTTTAGACGCTGCATTTGCTGTAATCTATTATATCAAATTAACTTTGTCTATTCAATAATTAAGTATATTTTCCCATTGCATTTACCATATCGGTTATTATTTTGTCATACCATCTATTTCACTTGCAATTATTTAATAAACTTTGATCGGAAAAATTCACTTTCACTAATTAGTTCCTAACTTTAATTACTTATCTAATTGGTCTGATTATAATATCAGATCATAAATTTGCGATCCAGAGTGACCTTACATCATTATTATACTTAATTATATTAAAAATCCCCTTCTGAATAGTGACCGACTGTGTGATAAATAAAGAACAAACAGTTAAAAATTTAAAGGGAAAAGTGGACATCAAACAACTGTTTTATCCTGGAAATTAAATAAAAATCTATTTCCAAGTGGGCATATAATAACAATAATTTGGATATATTTGCGTGAAGAAAACAAAATGGGATTTTTATAAATCACAATTGTGTACAGAAAAAAAGTCGGCAGTTGCAAATAAAGCAGTGCAGAAACTGAACACTCGCTGTAACGGGAATTTACTCTATTACCAACCTAGTTGAAAGAGAGCATGTATCTCTAAAACTTTTTGAAAACTTCTAGACCTTCTTTGTTCGGGAGAAAAACCAGATATGGGTGCTAATAAGAAAACTGCACCTCTAAGGTGGGGAGAGGGAAACCCACTTCCCCCAAAGGCCAACTAACGAGGAAGTGCCACGCCTCAGGAAATAAATCCGACTCCATCTTTAGTTGAAGAGTCATCTTCGACCTCAGAAAGTGACGAGCAAATGTACACTGACTGGAATAGAAATAAGTCGTCTCGCACATAAGTGAGAAGACGATCATGGGGGAAAGTGGAAGGTAAGAACAGAGCCTGCTATCCGACCACTTCCTCCTGCCTGACAGACAATGATATCGTCATTGCTGTTCTGCTGCAAATGTTGGTACCAAACTGAAATGAAATAGCCGATGGCTCTTCCAGAAAGTCAGACTTTGGCTTTGATCCTTCCTGGGCTGGGGTCTTGTCTCCCACCTTTACAATTTCCCCTTACGAGTCAATGCGTATGGAAGGGGCAAGAATTACGAATTGAATAGAGGGAAAACTTCACTCAGCACTGAAACAGAGGGTGAGAGATGTTTTCAAAAAAGGGATGGAGAAAACAGAGTTGCCAGTGCCGCTGCCTTCAACAGAGTGAAAAAGTGCTAGACGAAAGAACTTTGATTTACTCGTAGAGAACAACCCAAAATTTGCCCAAGAGCTCTTTATTAATGTCTACCCAGGTGCAGATAGTCTCTATTCATTAAGGCAAGATAATGATAATAATAAACTCGAGTTTGTAGTCGACGATCAAGAACTTGCGGCCACATAAAACTATCAGCCTATGCCCCAATACGGGAGAGACCCTCCTTATTGGGGGAACGTGAATCATCAGAAGAAGATTATTCGAACCAATATAACCGCTCCCAAAAACACGCTCATGAGCGAGAAGAACGAAAAGCAGAGTCGGAGACTCAACAGAAAATATTGACTCAGCTTCAAGCCATTTTGGACACCGCTAAGAGCGTGGCCGAGTCGCTCACACAGCTGGCGCAGAGGCAGCCACCAACCCATGACTGTCAGCATTCAAGGAGGGGCAGAAGTCAGCCTAGACGCAGATATGAGAACTATGCTTCACAACAGAATAATGATGCTGCTAGTAAATTATGTTTTTATCATAAGAAGCATTGGCTCCAAGCCTATAAATGTGAAATTGAAGAATGTCCTCTGTATACTCTAGTATACCCTCATGAGGGAGGGACAACTGCCACCCCCCATAACTCCACCACTCAGGGAAACTGAAATGTAGGTCATCATCTCATCCAGATGGCCGCGACTCGAGGATAGAACAAGGTAAAAAAGTATCTTTTAACAATCATGTAAAGGTTTTCAAATTTAATGCTGAATCGCGCTATGACAATATTAAAACGAATAATAATAATAAAGTGAACTCTGAATCTGTTAATAATAAAAATGCGCTATTATATACTACTGAAAATCAAAATAATATGAATATCAAGAATGTTTCTATTGTTAATGCTGTTGAGTTTAAAAAACCCGAAAGCGCTTGCCATATAAACGAAATTGAAATTGAAAATGAAATTAAAAAAGACAAAATTACTAGGAAAATATATTAAATAATAAAAAGACATGAGTATATCAATAATTATAATTATAGGTAATTATAATTATATTATGGGTAATGTGTTTTAATACTTTTTTAATAATTATTTGAGTACGGGATGTTGAGAAATGATCGGGAAGCAAGGGCTATCATCGAGCCTCAGAATACGAAAGTTTTGGGAGATTGGCAGCTTTATGTTGAAATTGCCTTTTGCGGCCTCCAGTATTCTCAATGTCGAAGAAACAACATCTCCCCAAGCGATTTACCATCTGTAAACTGCACAAGTGTCCTGAATAATTAATAATAAATTTTACATAATAGACTAGGCCTCGGAACCGACCATTGCTAGTCCCATTCATAGGTCAAAGCGGCCACTAGGGCATATTTTAGCAGCCAATGGCACCAAAATAAATGTGTATGACTATATTAATGTAAATTTAGACATAGGATTGAATAAAATATATGCTCACAAATTTTATATTGCTGATGTAAAACTGAACATAATAGGTATTACATTTTTGAAATATTTTGGTTTTGGGATAGATTTTAAGAACGATGTATTAATTGACCCAAATACTAATCATACCGTACTGTTAAGGCCCGATCATTCTGCATGCAGTTTCAAATGATCTATTGTCTTCTCCTCCTAAAAGTACACCCTCTTTGCCTATTAGTCCACTCTTTCTTTTAAATGATATCCTCTATGCTTATAAAGAATTATTTTTAAATCCATATTTAAAGGAAAACTTGCACATAAAAATAAAATAACAAATGAGATGGGCGGAAATATTTGATAAATAGGGGGAGCAAGAGAGAGGGAATAGAAACGAGGGAGTAGAAATGGACACTTTGAAGGGGGTGAACGAGGAGAAGGGTGATATCCCCGAAAGAGTTTTGAAGGAACTGGCGCGTGCCTTCCTCTACAAAGCGAGAATTCGCGGTGATCCTATCAGGTTACCTCCCCGCAAGATACCGCACAAATTGTATGAAGCTCCAAAAGCAGAATTAAATCAGATAGTTGCGGCGGGGGGTTTTAAAGCGTACAAACGCAACTTGGGTGGACATCTTCGGCCTACCAAACATATACGATGCCATTTTCGCACTCAAAGGTGCTCGGTATTTCAGCAAGGTAGACTTGACGAACGGCTTCTACAAGTTGCCATTGCATCCTGATAGCCAAAAGTACTTTGCAATCAGGAGTAACCTCGGAACGTTCATTTACACCTCTCTACCCATGGGTTTTATAAATTCACCGGCGGCATTTCAAAGAATGGTAAATATATTATTATCTGACTTAAAAAACTGTCACGTATACATTGACGACATTTTACTATTCACAGAAACAGCTGAAGAGCATGAAAGACTCGTGGAAACTGTTTTAAAAAGATTAAATTATTTATCTATCAGTATTAATGAAAAAAAGAGTAAATTTGGTGTTAATGAATTGGAATATCTCGGTTTCATAATAAACGCTGAAGGGGTCAGAGCTAACCCCGAGAAAGTCGCAGAGATATTAACATAAAAAAACGCGTACTATTAGAGAGATGAGAGGGTTAATTGGAAAATTATCCTACTATAGCTGCTACCGTGCTTAGCTGAGTTAATGAGCCCATTAAC
>JABUQX010143228.1:30000-35000 GCA_015478945.1 Trachelipus rathkii | reverse complement strand
CCAACAATCGCACTCCTTGTGGAGGAAGATCCTGCAAAAGAAAAAAAAGAAACGAATTTTCGAATCTTGAACTTCAACAAAATTGTGATTTTTATGCGTCCATTTCTTAAACATATTTTAATAATTAATTAGACATAAAATATGAACCATTAAGTTACAGAAGATGAAAGAAAGCAAAATGAAAACTGATTTAAATGATTTTATATTTATAATTTTATGTCGGTTACATTTTTAAGTTTACAAATTAATTCAAAAATGTTAGTTTTTTTGCGGACACAAAAGAACCTGATATATATATATATATATATATATATATATATATATATGCTCTGTATATATATATAGTATATATATATATATATATATATATATATATATATATATATATATATATATATATATATATATATATATATATATATATATATATATATATATATATATATATATATATATATATATATATATATATATATATTATTTACTAGCAAAAATAATTGACATATATCTTGGAATGACCGAGGAAATGAGTTCTAAGTTGGTCGCGTACCTTTTTAAATTCATTTCATACTCACAATCAAGCCTGCGGAACCGGTCAAATTTTAAAATTAAACGGCTCCTGCTTCATCATTTTAAAATTGTTCTGCTCCGGCTCTAGCTCCGGCTCCGGCTCCGATTCTAGCTCTAACTAATAATTTCGTCTCCATTTGTTCATTGATATTATTTCTTAAAGTTGCAAAATTTTATATTATATAAAAACAGATTGGTTGTTAATGACACCTTTATTTTGACTTTCGATTTAAGATTTAAAAAATATTACATAGAAAATTTAAAATAAAATAAAATAAATTATAATTTACTTCCCTCATAATTTGGAAAATAATTTATCTTTGAACTATGTGGACATATGTATAATTTTATTCAAAAGTTGTTTCGTATACTTCAGTAATATCCTCCTTTAACGATGTCCTTAGATTCGATTTTAATATTTGTAAATCCGAAAATTATTTAACTCTCAACACTCACTTGATTGAGAGGCAATGCTTTAAATGTAAGCAGCATCTTTCAAAACTTGAAGATTATAGGGGATTGCCTCCGTAACTGTTAGCGTTAATTTCAGGTCGATTTTCGTTATGGAATTCTACTTTGTATTTTTTACAGAGAATTATTTTTGATATATGGATTTTATAATGGTTGATTTTCATTTTCAATCGTTTTTTAGCATGCTCCAATTGGTCCCTTTGCCAATCATAATTGGCTTCCTTCATTTTCACCTATTAAGATGCCACAAGAAAGAATTCCTGAAACTGATGAATTATCTGACTCCGATCCAAATTTCTGTTCGATAGTGCTATTCCGTTTTGGTCCTAGTTCACAAAATATGAAATTTCCAGTTTTGAAGAAGATTCTGAACTGTGGATCAATATACAGTAGATGACCGACCAATATTTATTTTTATTCTTCACTTTTACCTCTTATTACCACGAATTTTCATATTATTTGCCAAAATCTTTCTTTTTGCTGATACATTAATAAGATACTTCCAATCTTTATAAAATTGTCAGAGCCAATTCCTCTGCCTCAATTTTCTTTTTCATTAAGGAAAGAATATTTTAATAATATTCCTATGGTATTAATTTGCTCTCATTGACTGTTGGAGAGGGAGAGAGAGAGAGAGAGAGAGAGAGAGAGAGAGAGAGAGAGAGAGAGAGAGAGAGAGAGAGAGAGAGAGAGAGTTTAGTGTACTACACCTTTTCCGTTTGACGCTTTAAAACTTCCATTAATTTAGGGGCACGTGCTACTTTTTCTATTTGTCTTGTCTAGTTTATAAAATTTGTTGCAAGAGTATTGTAAAGTGTAAACTCATTTCCTCATGATTACAATCAGTATAGCCTCATCGAACATAATCTTATACATTTGATTATGTAAATCGTCCTGAAAATCAAATATACTTCTTCGTTTTTACATTCAATAAAATAAATTTAATAAAGTTCTAACTCATTGTTCTTATTATATTTTTTAAACATATTGTTCATATTTGATGCTCTTATTGATTTCGAATTTTTAAAACATATATATATATATATATATATATATATATATATATATATATATATATATATATATATATATATATATATATATATATATATATATATATATATATATATATATATATATATATATATATATATATATATATATATATATATATATATATATATATATATATATATATATATTTATATATATATATATATATATATATATATATATATATATATATATATATATAAATATATATATATATATATATATATATATATATATATATATATATATATAAAGAATAACGGTGTAATAAATATATATTTGAACTTACCGCAATATTTGCGTTTAAATTTACGATCACGTAAATATTTTTGCTGGCCGTAAGTTTATGAACGTCAAAAACAGGCCATACGTCAGCCGCCCCAGTGTCTACCCCCTAAAGCAGATTTGGAAGTCATTACTCTCGCGTGATTCAACATTGCTCGAAGTGCTCCTTCATTCACACCTGCGTTTAAAGGAAACGGCAATCAATGTCTTGATTCTGCAAAACTATTAAATATATTATTGTTTCAAAAATATTTATTATGTATTAATTTAGTTATTATTGTATTATGCTTGTATATATAAAAGAGTTAAGAATGCCGTCAGAGAGCAGAAAGAAACGCTAGTTAAATTGCATCTTCTAAATAAGAGAGAGAGAAAGAGAGAGAGAGAGAGAGAGAGAGAGAGAGAGAGAGAGAGAGAGAGAGAGAGAGAGAGAGAGAGAGAGAGAGAGAGTTGTTGTCAATCAGGTGTTGATAAAGCCTGCTTAGTTATATGGAGATTGGAGTTTGATATTGGACTGAGACGCACTTATATTAAAATGTTTTTTGAAGCTCTTATACAAATATTATTTTGAGTATCTTGTTCTTAAAAAGCTTGGTTTTTCTATAGATTTGAAGAAAGGAATTTTAAGAGGTTTTGTAACAAGATTTATTTTAAAATTGGATGATACCCTTGGCGATAAAAATGATTTAGATGGCAAGTTTCAAAGCCATGTATATCTTTTAGTAAGGTAGTTAATTTTAGTGATATGACTTATATCTCTAAGATTTTTTATAAGTATAATTTTTTATTTGATATCTCATATACTTCAGGGAAATTATGCATATAAAATAAAGGAACTTGGAAAAGGGGAAAACTTTCGGAACAGATCGTTCAAGTATTCATTCGAGAGTGAGATAAGGCTAGTGAGACGGCGAGAAATAATTTTTTTTACCAAAACAGTCAAAATCTTAAACAAAACAGTCAAAATTTTAGCTAAAATCTACCTCACCCCTTCGCTCGTCTAATAAGACAAGCGAAAGGGTGAGGTAGATTTTGACTAAAATTTGAGTTGACAAAAATATATGAAAAATGCAACGGATTTTAACTCAAATTAAACAAAAGTGGAATGTCCGTTGTCGTGAGAAGCACCAAAATAGTTGAAAGAGCATTATGTCCTTACTGTATAAATCTTAAAGGCAAGCCAATAAACGTGAAAGCCCTTCTCATCAAGTCTCAATTACATTAAAAGACGAAGATCAAATACAAAAATTTTTATATTCTGGTGGTTTGAAGAGAGCTGAAAGAGATTGAGGTTTACAATCCACTTGGTAATATGGTAGAAACGTATTTCTCGTCGTCGCGGGCCTAGGAGCTCTGAACGAAATTTATGTAAGGAATAATTACGGGCTGCCGAATCTTGAAGATTCGGTGTTTCAAGATTTGGTGTTTATTTGAGAAGGCAACAAAACATTTTCTAAACTAGAATTAAGAAAGTCTATTACAGTTTGCCACTAGATAAGCAAGAAAAACGTACCCTACAATAAATACACCGTTCAATCCTTTCAATTATCAAACTTTGGTCGAAGGTTATCGATACTGGGCTGGGCCGTTCCAAAGGCAGACGTACATATTAATAGATGACTTGCTGGTGAATAAATGCGATGTCTTAATATCAACGAAAAGCATTGACGAGTATTCGGTAATTCTACAAAGAGTACTACAAATATTCTATACTTTAAAAATATTGCTCAATAGAGAGAAATGTCATATAGGAGTCTCTGAACTTACATTTCAAGTATACGATATAGTGCCAGTGATCTTGAAACCGAACGCAGAGAAGTCAGATGTCATAAGAACCTTTATAACCTAAGTGAATGTCAAACAGCTGAGATCGTTCTTGGGAGCTATTAATTTCTTCATGACCAGTATGTCAAAACTTGCACAAATAATTGAACTATTAAAATTTGAGTTACTGGAAAGACCATTCGGAAATATAACAATAAAATGAAGTAAGAAGTCCGATTAAGGTTTTATTCATTCAAGGGGATGATCCATTATTTTGCTCGAGCGTAGCCTAATTCCCCCCCCCCTAAAAATGGACATAAAATTCGGAATTTTCAGCCGATTTTGACTATATAAACACCAAAATGTAGCTTTTTTTTGCCCTCTAAAACGTTGTTTTCTGGTGTTTTTCTGTGACTGTAGTCATTCTTTCAGAATTTCAATTTTTCAAAATCCATGTTTTTGACAATTTTCATATCAACTTTCAGAATTTTTTGGGAAATGACTTCAAACTTGAAATATGCATAGATTGGTCCATTACCTACAATAATTACGTATTACATTTTCGATTTTTTGAGTTCTGTGCTCAGCGTTGTCCAATTTCCAAACCCATTTTTCGGGGAACATGCATCTTTTTTACTTAGATAATTTTTTTTGTATACTCAAAAGAAAATTTTTTAAAAATTTTAAAAAATTTTTGAAAATTTGTTCCAAGAACAAATCCAAACTTATTGCATATACAAAGAAATTATCTAAGTAAAAAAGATGCATCTTGCCCGATTGTACAAGCCCTGAAAATTTGATGTTGATCGGATGAGTAGAAAAAAAATATTTCAATTTTTCACTTTTCAAATTCAAAA
>JABUQX010143228.1:22500-25000 GCA_015478945.1 Trachelipus rathkii | reverse complement strand
TTTGGTTGGTTAGCAAGTTAAAAATTGAAACATAGTTATACCGGTTCCTCGGTGTCGGTTCCTCGGTGTCGGTTCCTCTCACCCATCTTTAATCTTTGACCTTCATAAACTCCTCCTGAATTTCTTCCCCCAAATCCAACCTCATCTTGTTGCTATTAATCCCCTATCCATAGGTTCATTTTTTCGCCATAAAGATAAACTACCCACGTTAGTGAAATCTTCCGTTGTTTATAACTTTACATGTGCAGACTGCAAGGCCTGCTATGTTGGCCAAACAGGCCTTCAATTACAACTTAGAATTCATAAACACCTGGGCACATCTTTCCGCACTAACCTCCCTTCCAGCTCCCCTGAACACTCCTCCATCAGATCCCACACCTCCAACTTAGGTCACCCTCTTCGCTTTTCTGATTTTACCATACTTAGTTCAGCATCCTCTGACATTGATCGCAAAATCCTTGAATCCCTCTACATCAAACAGTTAAAACCCTCACTAAATTCCTCCCATTCTTCCACTCCTTTATTAATTGCTTAATTCTTCCCCCCCTCCGGTATAACTATGTTTCAATTTTTAACTTGCTAACCAACCAAATTCTATCGATCTCTAACCTCTTAATCAACATAAATTTTCCATTAGTCTATAACTTTGCAACTGTTATACTAGGTGTGTTTATGTGATTTTGCTTTTCAACCATAATTCTGTTATTATTATTATTATTATTATTATTATTATTATTATTATTATTATTATTATTATTATTATTATTATTATTATTATTATTATTATTATTATTATTATTATTATTATTATTATTATTATTATTATTATTATACATTTACAATTATTATTATTATTATTATTATTATTATTATTATTATTATTATTATTATTATTATTATCATTATTATTATTATTATTATTATTATTATTATTATTATTATTATTATTATTATTATTATTATTATTATTATTATTATTATTATTATTATTATTATTATTATTATTATTATTATTATTATTATTGAGTTGCCCCCCAACCCCCAATCCCATTATTACTACTGTTTTAACTAAATTTAAATTTCCCACCTTAACTTTAACCGTTTTCAAGCATACTTTGTCAATATTTTACTTACTATTTGTTACTTTGCTAGTCACTTATTACCTTATTTTTATTTTTATTTTTATTTCGCAGTTTCATTGTTATTTTTATTTTCATTTTTATTTGTTTTTATTTTAAATTTCTATTCAATATTATTATATATGCCCTTTCAGTATCCTGATGATGAACCATGCTAAGGTTCGAAACGTCGAATTAATAAAACTATGAATTTTTGTCCGGCTTTGGTCATCCTCTTCATATTAAAATTGAGGTTCCCTAGGAACCGACCTATATCAAATCTTTTATATATATATATATATATATATATATATATATATATATATATATAGTAGATAGATATATATATATATAGTTATATATATATATATATATATATATATATATATATATATATTATATATATATATATATATATATATATATATATATATATATATATATATATATATATATATATATATATATATATATATATATATTTGTGATGCAGGTAACATCTCACATCCGCATCCGTATCCGCGGAGCATACGCACACGAAGATCCGCATCCGCATCCGCGCTTCGCCCTGCGGATGTTGCGCGGATGTTTATTGTTGAGATTTGATGAAGAATTTTTTAATAAAAATACTTAAGATGAATCTGAAAATGAAAATGAAAATGAAAATGATTTGAAGGCAATTCAAAAACGGCTTGATATTCCATATCTTACTGTTATCAAAGACGTTCCAAATTCATATGATGGAAAAAATGGTATTGATCAAAGAACATACGCCAGTTCGTATTAGTTAACATTCTTACTAATGTGGAAAATGACATCATATCACACTGCATTAAGCTATTGAAACAATTTGAAGAAATAATAAAAATCAGCGCCTCTACAGCTTCTGCCTCCGATGTAATACCATTAATCTCAACGCTAAGGAAGCATTTTGAACCATCTTCAAATGAAAATGACGGTTTAAAAAGAATGAAAGATGTAATGAAACTAAAGCTAGAAAAACGCTTTGGTTCTGTGGAAATTAATGACCATACTATTGCAACTTACTTAGATTCCCTTTCTAAAGGCAAGTTGTTTTGTAACACAATATTAGAACAAGTTATATCGTCACTTTGCGTTGCAGTTGAAAAACTTCAATCCGAACAGTCTATTAATTCGCCACCCATTTAAAGAAAAAAAACGAAATCTTCAGAACCAACAACAGATTCACTGGAAGAATTTCTACAGTCCAGTAGTGATGAAGAAACACACGCATTACCAAAAGATGTAGTGCAAATGATTGAAAATTAATCCCCAAGAAAAACGACTATATACAACTGATGATCCTATATCAGTTGGTGGAAAGTTAAGCAAAATGTTTACCCATGCTTTAGTAAGCTTGC